>APFE030630846.1:7709-28714 GCA_000404065.3 Pinus taeda | reverse complement strand
AAGGATTCTTCATTGCTCTTTGTTTGTATTCATTTCATTTCTTTCTTTTGGACATGGTGAAAGACTCTTAGTTGCCTTTCATCCCTTCAAATTCATCCCATCCACTTTAAATTTTAAGGATTGTTCTCTATCTAGCTATCTTGCCCTGTAATACCATCTTGTGCTTAGAATAGAAATCCAGCAAATCCATCCTTTTACTCCATAGCCCAATGGACTGAAAGCTCTCAATCTTGCCCTTAGTTTGTGGATTCCACCATTTTCCCAAAACAAACTCTTGAATCTATAACTAGCCTAAAACCTTCCAAGAACAAAGATAAATCATAAAGAGAGAGCCCTCTCTGGATGCAAATTGGCTAGATTCTGCATCTAAAAGGTTGGTTTGTGGTTACCTTGGGTATACTTTCCTCTTACACAACTTCTAGGAAAACCTGAGTGATAACATAGTGGCGACTCCACTGGGGAATGAATCATTTTATTAATACTATTATTTGATTTATAAGCTATGGACAGAATCTGAAGATCAGCCAGATAGCCTTTAAAATTGCTTTTGCTCCGCAATTGCAAAAGTAAATAAATGCTGCTTCAGTCTATTTCTGATTTAGCTTATATGTTGAATCTTAGTTTCGAAATTTTCAATCAGATTCTCTAGTTTAAACATATCTTTGAGAAATCTTAATCACACCATTATTTCTTGATGAATTTGTAGAAGTTTTATTTATTCTTTCAATTAAAACCAAAAATTTCAAAAAACAGACATATCTTTAAGAAATTTTAAATCTCATATCTAAAGCCTCTTAAAGAAATTATAGAAGTTGTTTTGAAAATTCATAAAAAAATAAAATAATCATAAAATATTCAAAATTTGGTTTCCTGAAGAACTAACTTTTTCTTCAGAATTGTTTTACAGGTTTAGATCTGATCTATGATGGTGGACAGGGATCAGACACACAAAGGTTAAAACCATCCACCTGGCGACTCCAAATCAATTTCAGAATCAAGACTCCACTGGAGGAATGAACCTCAAAGAATAATATGGAAAGATCAGGGTTTCAACTTGGATTGTTATCCAAGACATTATGTTCTTTCTAAATTGATATGGTTTTCCAATGTATATTGTATTTTAGAGAAGATCTTAGAGTAGTTTTTAATTTATCTCTTTTGAAAATTGTAAAGATAAAATCTCCATGCACATTTGAGCATCATTCTTCTGATTGTTTTGATATCAATTTCCAATGAAGACACTGTTGATCAGAGATCCATAGCTTGAAGTTTCAAAGCAATTCCACAACCAAATAATCCATATTCCAAAGCATTAATAGTGATATTGGATGACAGTTTTGTGGAAAATCTTTCATTTTATGAAATTTTAAATGAATTGAGGGATGAGTTATCAAAACTTCAGTTTGAGGAGGATTTTCTAAGAGCTTTCTTTGTTATTTTTAAATCAAGAAAATGTTCTCCTCAAGTTAAAAAATGGCTTCTTGATATAATTTCTGAAAATTATGAAAATGAAATCAAACTTTTGCATTCTCAAATTCAGTCATACAATTTCTGAAATCCTAAAGAATTCTTTGAAAATATTCCTTCTCCAAAGCAAGAGGAAATTGTACTATCTTTTGACTTGCATATTCAAGATGATTATTCTTTCAAACACAAGACTGAAGAAATAAGTTCATGGTCTAATATTCATAATTCAATTGAACAATTAGTCATTGAAGGCCTAGAAGTAAATAACATATATCATGCTTTTAATGATCCTATAGCAAATTATATGGAGAATATTTTTACCTCAAATCTGCAAACATGTTTTATCGATGAGGATCAAATATATCAACAATTTCCATTTCACATCTTATCGTTGATTATAAAGGCACATGATCATAACATACTTCCAATTTTGATCATAAGCAATCAAGTTATCCATTTATTTTTACAGCTACTGATGGCTTCATTGGCATTTTTGTATTACCTGATTCAATAAGACTTTTAGTCGACTAAAGTAGGTAAATGAGTGCTAATAAGCTCAGAATTTTGAGCATTTTTTTTAGTTGTCAATTTTCAGCTAGTTTTTCATTAAGTTGGTTTGAAAATTTTTGTGTGTTGTTTTAAGTTTCAGATCAGATTTCAGGTTGCAGAAAAAGGACTATATTCAATTCAAGATTTTCAGTCATAGCAAATGCATCAGTTTGGATTGGACGGTGAATTTCTGAAGTTGAAGCCCGAAGCGAAGGCCCTAAGCTTCAAAAGTTACATTATCATATATACAATAAAGCTACCAGAAGAAGGAGATTACATGGTTTAGTTTGAAGACATTTTGAGGCAACTGACCTGCTGTTCTTGACTTTTCACAAGGAAAAGCCATCCCCAAGTGGAGCTAGTGTTAGACTCCTATACCAATAGGTGTCATTTTTCATGATTGTCTTGATTTAACTATGGAATATGTTCAAACCTTTTTCTTGAGCAAAGGTGTTCCATATTCTTGAAAAACCAAAAAAAATAAAAAAAATTTAAAAAATGTAAAGAGGGTATACCCTAAAAGAAAAATTAAAGGGTAAGAAAAATAAAATGGTCAAAAAAGTGAAAGAAAGGAACCCCAAACAAAAAATAGACCAAGGAAAGTGTGCAAATCCAAATACCACTACTATTTCATTTTTGTAATAAAGCAATTGTGTGCAGCTTGTCAAACCTTTGCCACAATTCATGAATAAGTCAAACTGTTTAAACTTGGCTTACTAATATTTCAATTTCATGTTGTAGATTAGAGAATAAATATATGTCCAAACTGTTTAATCTTGGCAGGTAAGTAGATAGGTAGAGTTAATATGAGGTGCTCAACAATTTAATCTGAGCCCTTGGATGTAATAAGGGTAGAATTAGATAGATTTGCCTTGTAAAAAGAAAAGATTGAAAATGGTTTGCAAGTCTAAATGCACCCTAATGAAGAAGAGAAAATGGTAGTGTCCAGTAGATAGGGTAGGTAGATGGTGTTGCAAAGTTTTATGTGATGAATGATGGTGGTGATTATGTTTAATCTTTTACCTTCATCACAAGTACTCAAGCAGAAAATGCACTGAAGAATTCACAGAAAGCAAAGTCAAAATAATTAACTTCCCACGTCACTTTTTCCCTAAGTTTTTACTAATTTTCCCAAAGTACTAAGGTATTTGGAGATCAAAGGGGCTCAAGGAATTTCCTTCACTTTTGGAGGGACCGGACCCTTGGCCTTATGATCAAAAAGACCCAAGTACTTGAAAGTTATCCATTATAATTCACTTTCAATCTTTTCCTAAGTAAAATCCCATATTACTTAGGAAACTCATGCAAAATTCCATAAAAATCCCTCAAGATAACTTGCTATTCTAAGTTTAAGTGTTGAATATAAAATATTGCAATTTACTTAAGAAGTCATCACTTTCTTAGATGTGCAAAAATATTTTGAGTTTCCTTGTCCTTTGCCATATTTACATTTAACTCTATTATAGTAAATCCCTAATAAAATACCTTATCCTAAGTATATAACTCCCTTTTTATAAATATCCCAAAAACCCCTCTATTATAAAGTTTAACCAAAGAATTTATATCCCCGCACATTTAAAATAATAACCCACTATACGCCCTTTGGTTAAAATTATCATTATATTATAATCTCGCCCTTATGGTAATAATATTTGTTTGTTACCATATAAATAAAAAATATATATACAAAAACTTTAAACATGCCATATGTATGTTTAAATACAAAAATATGAATAAAACTTCTGAAACGTTTCGTGCCACTGTGGTTTGTCCACCTGGAAATCCCTGCCCCGACTGCAAGTAAAACTCAGTGTTCTTTGTTTTTCGCTGAAATAATGATTAAAAATCATCACTAAGTCCTTCCCAGAGGTTTTAAAACTGTGTAATTTCTCCCTGAACCAACAAATTGTGCCAATTTCCTTCATTTTTTAGAAACCCCGCCTGGCCTGTGAGTAAAACCAAAAACCTCCATTTTGAATCCACAAGAACCAAAATGGAGGTGTCGGCAGCTCTGAATATTACTCCACTGAACTGTCTCACCGTGAATTTGATATTACCTTGATAGATGAAGATTTCCATTAAAGACCTGCATTTTGATGAAAGTCCCCTATTGAGCTATTGTCGCTGCATAGAACGAATACTCAAAGGGGCACGATCTTATAGGTTGTGGGAATCCAATCTCCCAAGGTATCTCATTCCTCAACATTTATTTCCCAGAAATCATCCAATTACTTGCATTCTAACTATGATCTAACTCAAGAGCTGTAATAATCCCTGACCAGAGTGTCTTTCCCCATTATCTCCCCAATGCTACAATTATGATGCCCATTTTGAACCTGGTCAAAACCTCACTCCCTTGTCCATTGGGGAATTGCTTGAAAAATCTACTCGGTTGTCCCCTGAAGAGGTAATCAGAAGATCACATCCTTGGATAAAAAGTCTTAATACTAGTCATAAGACTTGTTTACTCCAAGATTGTTATCAAATCTATTCAAACAGAGGTTAGAAAACATAACACCTAAAGAGTATCAGTGGTTAAAGTGTATCAGGTAAAAGTCAGTGAAAGTTAAAACGAAGTTACAGAGCAGTCAAAGGTAAACAGTAAAAGTGAATACAAAAGGCAGTAAAATGGTAAAAAGAGATGAGAATACTTTCACCAATATTGAGGTTTGTCTAAAGTGAAAGTAAAACAGTCAAAAGAGTAAGAAAGTAAAAAGATGAAAAAACATAACAAGAATGAACATTTTTGCAGAAATTGCATATTTTAGTCATAGTTGTGCAGAAACTATTGTGATCAATAAAAGATGAATTTTACAAAACTGAAGGATGTTTATGTTTTTAGGTATTCCATCTACAAAAACCTCTCTCACTTTTCTAACAGCCATTATGGTTGTGGAAATATTAAACAATATTGGAAAGCACTTTTTGCATAAAATTCCTGTTAAGTCAGCATTTGGCAGAGGATAGTGTGGCGGTTTAGAAATACGTTTTACAAACTTGAAGGAGGTTTTTGTTCCTAAGAGACCTATATACAACAACCTATCTCATTTTTTCCACAGTGAGTTCAGGCTGAGAGATACATGTACATCTTTAGAGGCTATTGTTGAGACTCTGTAAACTCGGTTTTACACATATTTTTACAGAGCCTATTACGCACAGCTGGAGAGAAATTTTAGGAAAGTGAAAGAGGTTTATCTCACCAACATATTTATCTACAATAACCTCTTTCACTTTTTACATATCTATTACATATTGAGAAATAACAAGGTATCATTGGACGCCAAGTTTGCAGAATTGTTGGAGCAGAATTCACAAAAAAAGGAAGCAGTTAGTGACTTGGATGCCTCATCATCAGCTAAGAGTTGGATCAAATTCGAATTCTCCTCTTTGTCATCACTTATCCATACAAAATAGTGCCAAATAGATGCATTAGTTTGAGTGTCCTTTAATTAAGTTCTATTTATGTAAAATAGTTGGAGAGATTTGTGAACCAATTTTGATATTTGTTTCAAGATATTTTAGTTTAGAATTTGTATAAATACTCCACTCTTGGAAGCATTTGGGGTGGATTCTATTACTCTGCTGTAACATTGAGATTTTCGGAATAAAATCTTTTGGAGAAATTTACTTGTGGCTTACTGGATGACGATTTAAAGCACTGGACTTGTTGCAGGATTCATGTGTTGGACTACAGTTCAATAAGTGTTTCTACCCTTTGTCTGAAATTTTATATTAGTTTATAATACCATCTTATCCATTTCTGAATAATTTACATAAAGGATTGAAACATAATTTGCTTAATTGTACTTTGTTTTCAAATGTGGTTATTCTTAATGTTTTCTTCTAAATTAGTTATAAGCATGAATTCTTAAATGCTCCTGCTTTGCTAATTTAAACATTGTTGATTACTATAATAAAGAATCCTTCATTGCTCTTTGTTTGTAGTCATTTCACTTCTTTCTTTTGAACATGGTGAAAGATTCTTAGCTGCCTTTCATCCCTTCAAGGTCATCCCATCCACTTTAAATTTTAAGGATTGTTCTCTGTCTAGCTATCTTGCCCTGTAATACCATCTTGTGTTTAGAATAGAAATCTAGTAAAGCCATCCTTTGACTCCATAGCCCAATGGACTGAAAGCTCTCAACCTTGCCCTTAGTTTGTGGATTCCACCATTTTCCCAAAACAAACTTTGAATCTATAACTAGCCTAAAACCTTCCAAGAACAAAGATAAATCATAAAGAGAGAGCCCTCTCTGGATGCAAATTGGCTAGATTCTGCATCTAAAAGGTTGGTTTGTGGTTACCTCGGGTATACTTTCCTCTTACACAACTTCTAGGAAAACCTGAGTGATAACAAAAGCTCTGGAAGACATTAAAATGATTTTTTGGACCAAGATTGGCGAGTCCATTACTGACTAATGGCTGTCAATTCAAACAATCTATGAACAAATTGAATTGATAGAAAGGGTACAAGAGCAAATTCAAAGGGCCAGGGCATCATTGGGAAATATTCCTGAGCAGGCCAATAGGTTGATCCATTTTTTGAATACCCATATTAAAGAACAGCTAGCAGCTTTGGAGATCTCGGATAGGACAGACACCATTTTGACAGTGAAGAAGGTGCAAACAATGAGAAATTTTGTATAGACTTTGGAAAGTAAGTGCCAAGAGATGCAGATGGACATTAATGCCTTCACAGAGAAATTCACAATCTTGCAGCAGAAGGGTAAACATGTATGTAACAAATCAGATCACTGCATCATCCAACACTTCAAAAGACACAGGACCTCCTTCCGGACAGAGTTTATATGACAAATTGGAAAATTTGTTTTATATAGAACATGGAATAAATCATCTTTTTGAAGTCAAGCCTAACTTTTATAGGTATACTGAGGCTGATGAAACACTTGTGAAACTACAAAGACATTAGTTGCCTACAGACTAGTGGTGGCAGAGTATGCTGGAAGTTTTACCTAGGTAATTTAGATCTTTCTGCGTATGTACACTTGGTCAAATAGCAAGACACGTGGCATATATGGAGGAAGGAGCTCAAGCGAGGATCAGGACACATTAAAGCTAAATCAAGAGTAGGTGAAAGGATCAGGACAGGAACGCAGGAATGCAAATTAAAGACACAACTACTAGCCGAATTCCTGCATTGAAAAGTCGAAAATATCTTGTCTGTTAAAGCAGCCAGCACAACCACAATAACTCCTACCTTTATTTTTGCATTTATTCCTCTTTCAGAGTAGGTGAAGGAAGTTATTACTTCATATATTATCCACAAGATATTTTGTAACTCTCTTTTTGTATAAATACCCCCCCAAGGAATGTATTCGCGGTTGGTGATTTTCCTCTTTGGATCACGCTGTAACTTTGATATTTTTAATACAAGGGTTGTTGAAGTACATTGCTACTGGACTGTTTGATTGTGGATTTGATGTTCTGAGCTTTGCTATAGAATTCCTGTGTCTTTCTTTGGATCAATAAGTTATTCTAAACTGTGTTTTGTGTTTCTATGTTTGCAACTTTCATGTATGTTTCATAATCTTAACAACAAGGAAAAAGAATAGCCCAGAACTTGTTTAATTACACTCTGTGTTCAATTCCTGCTGTTATTTATGTTTTATTCAGAACTAGCGTAAATAGAAATTCTTAGATGCTTCTGTTTCCACTAATTCTTTCACTTTGAAAATTGCCAAGGAATTCTTCACTACTCCTTGAAAATATTCATGCACCTTCCCTCTGCCACCAAGATAAAGGATTCTTGACTGCCCTTTACCCCCTGGCTTACATCCCATCAATTTCAAGATTTCAATATTGTTCCAGAACTAATTAGCTTGCTCTGTAGTATTACCCTTTATCACAAAAACAAACTCAGTAGTCCATATTCATAGACTCCATTGCCCAATGGAATAAAATCTTTCAGACTTGCATCCTAGCTCTATTTAAAATCACCATCCAAACAAATTTAAAACAAAACTCTGCACATCATAACTAGCATAAAAACTTCAAAAAACAAAGTTAAATTATAAAGAGAGAGCCCTCTCTAGATGCAATTTGGCTATAAATTGCATCTAAAAGATTGGTTAGTGGTTACCTCGGCCGTATTCCCTTTTCTCACAAGTTTTGGGGAACAACCTGAGTGATAACAGTTAACATAAACCAAGCTCTCTGCCTGGTCTAAATTTAATCTGTTCCTTTTAACACTGTGGATGAAAGAATAAGAGCTCCAACACCTCTCTATAGAAGAAGTGTTTACCACGTGTGATAGAACCCGCAATGCCAAAGTTTGTGGAAGTGGAGTAGCACCTCCATGCATGTTCCACCACTCAAGAGAAGATAAAGTCTCTCAATCTCTAATTTCATGCATGCTCCCAAATGGACCAGTGCTAAGCATATAGTTGCTCAAATGTTTCTGTAGCATGAAAGACTCCTCATCACAGACTCATTTATCCAATGCTTTCATATAATTAGATAGAACCTCTGGATCTAGGTGCAGTTTTCTCTTTCTCCCCCTAGGTGCTAGTGTTGAAAGCCATGATAGATGATAGTATTTAGGTGTTAGAACATATGCTAAGGTATGCAATGGAATGTTTAGCATATCCCATCGTTTTTTCACATTTGCATGAATACAATTGTACAAGTTGATATCTCTAGGCTCAACGATGTCTTTAATTTTCCCCAACATGCTATCCATTTTCTCATACACCTTCCCAATTATTGGTTGATCTGAATTTGCAAACTTCATCATCTAATAAATGGTTTGGTGAATTGCAAACCATATTTGATCTATGACCAAAAGTAACTGTCAAGAATAGTGTCCTTGCCTACATTAGCACCATCTCTATTAGTGTTAATGTCATCCCATGATTCAGAGGTCACCATATTAGTTAAAGATTGTGTCACCTTCACTAGCCGCCTAAAGGTGAGGTAATAACTTGCAAATCTTGTTTTTGCAAGTTTAAGCAACTGCAACTTGTAGTAAGTGCCATAAAAGTAGTTTACCCTTGTATGCCCTGTGACAAATTTAATGAGTTTCTTCCCTCTCTTGTAAACCTCATTAATCCATCCACATTATTTATGTTTTACAATACCATGCATCAAAAGGTTCAATGTGTGCACCATGCACCCAGACCAAAATATGTGTGGATGAGTATGCTCAATAATTTTCCCTATTGCCTTTCAATTTGCTGCATTATCAGTGATCACTTGAACCACATTATTAGGAACAACATCTTTGATTGATTGCGATAGGAGATCTACAATGTTTTGGGAAGTTACAGTGATGGAGAAGTCACGACATGCAATAAACACCGCGCCACTAGCAGAAACACCAAGAACATTTATCAAATGTTGGTTTCTAACATATGTCCACCCATATGATACAATGGATACTCGACAATCCACTCACTCATTTGTAAAACATGTCAAAGCTCTTTGAATCTTTGCTTTTTCTCTTTCTAATAACACTGTTCTAGCTTTCTCATAGTTGGGGCTCTCGTATCCTTTTGGGGCTTCATTGATGGCCTTAACCGTATCATGCCAATGGGGAGAGAGAAGCACAATGAATGGTACACTGTAAGCACAAAGAAACCGAATTATCTTTCCATCCACATCATCCCTCCCAACAACATTAAGGAAATCCTCTATTGTTCTTCTACTTCCAGAGGTTGCAGAAGTACCATGAGGAGATGAGCTACCAAATGGAGAGGTTGCACTTGATTCATAATGAGTTTTTTGTTTTTTGTTTTTTCTATTGTGCAACCTCCTCTATTTGGATGTATTTTCTTCTTTGTTCAGCTGAAACCTTATGGAAAATTTCTATCCCCACGACACCCTTTTTATCATCACTTTCCAACACCCCACAAGGATGCCTCTTCACATGGGTATATGTACCACTGTATGGTTTTCCTCCATGACAACCATGAGGGCACAAAACCTTGTAGCTTCCACCACCTTTTCCCCCTTCAAGTTTGGTCACATAATTCCACAAGGGTGTCAATGCATCTTTCCCCTCTGGAATTTCGATCTCTTCTTTATCCCCTTCCTCTTCATCATACATTGGGTCATTCATATGGGGACCACTATCCTCTATTTCTTCTACCCTTCTATTCCTACTCCCCCTTGCCATCATGAAAACCAAAAGTGGAATGATACATAGAAACCAAAAGAACTCCATTTTGGAACATGAATATAGATGGACAATTTGCAATGAAATGAGAAAGAAGAAAGAATGGGAAAGAGTAGGAGAGGGAGGAGAAAAAATACAAACAACAATGATAGAAAAATGAGGGAGTTTGGAGTTTGCACTTACCTCTTTAGCTCTTGTAGATGGAAGCCCTTCTTTACTCTTCCAAGCTCCTCCTCCTTCAATGCTCCTAGCTCCTACTCCATTCCTCTAAGCTTTCCTCAAGTGTTGGGTCCCCATAATACTAGTGATTACCCCATTAATATTGTATTTGTACCCCTTATTAATATTGTTGTGCCCCTATTCTGCCCATAGAAGCCCACTATTGTTATTATTGTGCCCTTATATTATTATTGTTATGTAGGCTCTGATTATGTTATGACCCCTTAGACTCCTATATATAGAAAGGAGGTCTTTTCATTTGTATCATCCAAGAATTGTTCATTTATGTAATGTGAAGGGGGTTTCCCCCTCAAAGAGGCTGAATTCTAAGGCGTTGATCCATCTTTTCTATCTTTTCTTGAGCTGGTTTCATAACATCAAGCCTCTCTTTTCCAAGCTCTCCTCAAGCCTCTCTTCTCTATGCTCTTCTTCTCTTCTCCAAGCTCTCCAAAAATACAAGAGTGAGGAAATGAGAGGGGGAAATGAGCTTTATCCCCATCTATTATTTCCCTAACTCAACCTAAATCTACCCCCAACTCAAGTTAAAGAAAAAAGATTTTTTTTGGGTCGGCCACAACGCAACCACCCTTCGGGCAACAGATCCGCTCGGGATCTATATGGATCCACACCCGATCCGTCGTCGGATCTGCGGTTCAGAACTCTGGAACAACAGATTGGGCCGACGCAGTTCCAGATTTCTAGGAACTGTGTTTGCCTGTCTAATCCACAATTCCAGATTTTCGAACCATGGATTCGACGACGAATCCTGGTTTGGATCCTTGCTTGGGGGGGGGGGTTTCGTGCATTGTTCCCAACTCCCAAAGGGAAGTGACATGTCATTTTAGTCCACCCCTCAATCAATTAGTGCCATGTGAATAATGATGGAACAAAGGGGGAAATAACTCCATCGCCAAGTGCCATGGTCAAAGGGACCAACTATGATGGAGTACCTTATCCTGAGTGTACAAATGTGAAGAGCGAGCAATCGTGGATGCATGAGTTACCCCAACCTTTGTTTTTCCACCCCTCAATGCTTTCCTTTTACTTTTTCTTGATTTTTCCTTGTATTATTTCTCTTAGCTCAAGGAATGAGAGCTTGCTTTGTATGATGTATAACGATTATTACCCCCTTTAGGATGGGATAGTTCATTTCCCATTAGGGGTTGGAACATGCAAACTTTCTTTTTCTTCTATGAGGTAGGGAACCATTGGCTGGGCCTCTAGTAACTAGGTGATGGCCATATGATAGTGGTAGAGCTCATGCTTGGCTTTTTCCTAGGTTCTAATTTGAAAATCTCGACCTTCTTTTGCATTTTATTTTTGTTTTTCTTGTGGCCAGCACATGCTCTTTCTTTTTCTTTTAGCTGCATCAACCTCCTAGGGTGCATTTCCAAGCCCCATGCAAGGTATGAGGATTTGTTGATGCCAAATCCTGATGAACCAATGGTCAGTTGACTTGAAGAATGGAGGTGGAATATGGGCTCGTAATATAAGATGTAAAGTGGTAAGTATGGAATTGGGATAGATGGTGTTTCGCTATCTCAATCATGGTTTCCCAAGTATTTCCCTTTCCTAATGTCATAGGCCATTAGGAGAGGTATTAGTGGATTAGGATTGAAAATTAACCCCCCATTTAAGGTGGGGGAACAAGACTACTACCAAGACCCTTCTTTC
This sequence comes from Pinus taeda, assembly GCA_000404065.3. Taxonomy (NCBI): domain Eukaryota; kingdom Viridiplantae; phylum Streptophyta; class Pinopsida; order Pinales; family Pinaceae; genus Pinus; species Pinus taeda. The sequence goes on along the minus strand of APFE030630846.1, from coordinate 16,671 downwards.
TTCCAATTCACCCCATAATCCATGCCAAAATGCCCAAATACAAATAGGCATGAGCACTCTATTGCATAATGGATAAAGTACCTTTTGATTAGAAGCCCACCTTCCACCGAGGAAACACATCACTGCTGCAGATGGTGGAGATATGAATGGCACATCACATCTGCTACGAAGTGGCTCTTAGTGATTGTTGGTTGCCGACTGGAAGAGATAACAATAGAAAAGTTTCTCTTGGGGGTCACCCAATTTTGGTGGGTAACATTTGGCTCCAATTGGGACATGAGCTCACCGTAGAGCTCATGATCCATGTACTTGAATGTTGAGGTCATAAGGACTCCAACAATCTGTTGGGACCAGAAACCTGTAACCTGCACATCACAATACAGTTGTTTGGGAGCAAGTGCACTGGGTGTACCATAATCGCCCATGTTTTTCATAAAACAAATAATCCATACAGAATATTAAATCTATATTAAGTGCAAGTCTAATCTATAGGCAATATAATCTAGCATGAGAACATGATATGATAATTAGCCAAGCAAAAAAGAACATGCAATGCATTGTACACTATCATGCAAGACATGTTATGCAAGAGCTAAGTATAGTCATACAACCAATGTAACCAACATATTAACAAATCAATATAATACCCCTCTCCCCCATGATTAGTAATGAAACAAGATAAGAACACATCACAATCATCTATGCAAGATCTATATACATGATCATAAGGGTGGAAGTTACCTGTAACCTGCACATCACAATACAATTGTTTGGGAGCAAGTGCCCTTGGTGTACCGTAATCGTCCATGTTTTTCATGAAAGAAATAATCCATATAGAAAAGTAAATCTATATTAAGTGCAAGTCTAATATATATGCAATATGATATAGCATGAGAACATGATATGATGATATTAACTATGCAAAAAGGAACATGCATTGTGTCCTACACTATCATGAAAGACATGTTGTACAAGAGCTACGTATAGTCATACAATTACAACCAATGTAACGAACATATTAACAAATCAATATAATACCCCTTTCCCCTATGATTAGTAATGAAACGGGATAAGAACACATCACAATCATCTATGTAAGATATATATGCAATATCATAAGGGTGGGATATGGGAAAATAAGAGGACCACACTTTATGAAAAGGGTTCACGGATGCAAAGGAAAAAGGGGAGTCATGCGCATACCATTGGGTGATTCCCTCAAGTTTGAATTTAGAGAAGTGAACAACCATGCTCAATTACTCCTCCTCAAAAGAATCCTTAGTGATTGAATGCTCCATGAAGTCCTTATGGGCATGATTACAACAACCAAGTTGCTTATGTGAGAATTTCACCACTGAAATCCTATTGCAGCAACTAGAATTAATTCTTCTAATTGTTAATTACTTAACAATTTATTTGCTATGACAAATATCGAATAAATCACACTACAACCTTCCCAAATAAAATTACGGAAAATAATAGTGTTGGAAATTGAGAAATATTCTAGCACACACACACAAAATTATGACACTTATTTTTGGACTAAAGTCCCCGGAAAAACCCAACTTGGGAAAACCGGTGTAGTAGCTGAGGGTTTTGTATTAATATGGAATAGTGAATTTTTGAGTACAATCTATGGATGCTCAACTCGCAATCCAATTACCGAAATAAACTAGTCAAAATATCTGTGCAGCAAATACCTCAACACCACCCCTGATACTGCTCCTACAACTGACAAATCTAGCCAATTGTACAACCTCTATGCAGTGGTTGCATAGACACCAACTTTCTAAGCCTGGAATTGCAAGAAAAATTATGTCCTAGCTGACTCTGCATCTAGGATAAATTCGCTTAGCCTCCTAGAGAATTTCCGGACCAACAACTACTGAATTTCTCTCCTTCAACAAAATCGATCTCCCTATGAAGCCTTCTACGCTACATCTGTGCAACTCCACTAGGAAATACGACCCTCTTGCTATTGACTCTTCAGATCTAGAAAATATTTCTCCAGTTTCATTGTCCCTGCCCCTTTTGTCTCTGCTTCCATTTTGAAGCTCAAACTCCTTCAGCAATTGGTTGTTTCTCTCTGGAAAATTGAACTCTCCAAGGAAATCAATCTCGGTGTGTGTTCTCCATCTACCCATTGACTTCTTATAATCTTTTGTTGGGACTCCAATGACCAAGATTAAAACTTAATCAAGGGATAATATCATATCGGAGTCGATCTATGTGAGGTTTTAGATTATTCACACCTTATCTCAATTAATTATGATTAATTAATCTTCCTAAGTTTAGACCTAGGAAATATTTAAAAATAGGCTAATAATCTAATTGAGACACTTCTAGGTGGAATTTCGAGAAACGATTTTTGGGTTATGCCTCCGTTTTAGCCTCTCCACAAAGCTTCGAGACTAGAACACCTTTGATTCTACAAAAACTAACAACTTATTACAAGGATCACGTTGAAAGGGGGGCATCAACCTAGGTTCATCATCTTCAATGCTCGTGCATTAGGGAATGGTAGGAAGGTACAAGGATGACTCAAATACACCTCCCTATCCTAAGGAAGATAAGTCAAGACAAAGTCTCTCTATTAATATCATCATCGATATCATAAACCGGGTCCTTGTCAAAATTATGGTCATCAACCTCCCATTTCCCCTCTTCTATATGTCAACCTCTAAGGGATTAATGGGGTCACCTTTTTCAAGGTCCTCAATAGGGACATTGTCCAGAAATAACATCCTTGAAAAATATAGGGCTACCTTCAACTCTGCTTTCTAAGGAGCCCTCTTCATCAAAATCCTTATCACAATCCCTTTCAAGATCACCCTCAATATCATCATTAGTGATTTCATTTTGATGATCTAGAAAGGGCTGCTCTTCTTTCTCATGGTATTCTTCCTCATGATCCTCCTTATATTCGATGAAGACTCTCTTGAAAATCAAAATCTAGTGTTTGGTGAGCTTTGTCCCTAGTTTGAGAACTTGGACTTTTATGTTCTAGAAAGTTACCAATGAGTGCGTCAATAGATGGAATGCTCCTAGGCTTACAATTATTATACAATCACGAGTCATGACCTCGAAGGGATCTTATGAACAAATTTACGAGAATATCTTGATGAATTACCTTGGCTTCTAAGATATATGTAGCAAATCATGTCACATGATCAATCGGAGAAGATGGATCACCATCAAACTTGGGCACCCTAAATATCGTGCTGAGGTTCACATAATTTGGGTACCTAGGGATGCTAGCGATGTCTATGGCGGGATTTCATCAGCGTAAGACATTCTATTAGGTTACACATATCAATCATGCAAGAGTTGCCAGGGTGAATTTTAAAATGACTTGAATGATGCTTGCTTCACCCTATAAGCATTGGAGTTTGGTTCAATGAAGAACAAGGGCTTAGTTCTTCCAATGGAGTTGCCAAATAAGGATTTATGTTGTCATATGGGAACAAAATGCATGCTTCGTGTCCCTGGCAACAATGCCAAAAGTGTTGACGCAAAATGTAGCAAGCCTTTCACCCTACACATTATAAACTAGACCTATAATCAACAATGGGGTAGTGGTCCATTGTCACCACAACCAAAACCCCTTGCTCTTTATGGATTTTCACCAATTAGAGGAGTCCTGGTAGGAAAGAGATCACTTATGATAGGTATTCTAGGGTTAAAGTATGAAATGATCAAACAAAGGGATTCACAAATAGAAGCGCAAGGGCCACAACTAGTCCATAAATAGTTAAAGCTTCCATTAAAGCTATACTGAATAGTAAGGTACCTCATATTCTACCTTCTGCTTCTGGTTGTCTTGCAATACCTTCGACAACTTGGCCCGCTTTTTATCGAAGTCTTCACAAGGAATCAATTCGCTTTCTATGAAGATCCCTAGAAATGGGGGAGCACAAGACCTAGAGTTTTATTGATTTGATGCGTGTTGGAGTAACTCAAGGATAAAATATGAGGTCAATTAACAACAATTTGGACTAATGCTTTGTTACTTGGGAGAATGTAGTCTAAGATAATTTAGGTTAGCTAAACTTGTTTTCAAGGAGGGTGAAATTGGATGCCCCAACAAACAAATTTCAAGCATTTACCCACTCAATGAAAAATGGATTTTTCATGAGAGAGCTACGATGAGTTCACCACTAGGAATATTCAATACATGTTATACATGAGTAATGTATGCAATATTAATCTAGATGACAATTCCATTAATTTTCAACAAATTAGGGTACAATTCACAATGACCTAGAAACAATAATTCCATACATTAGACATAGAAAAATAGATATTCAATAATAAAGAGCAACTACAAGACTACATGCAAGAATTCATTCCATTATCCAAAGAATAGCTCAAAGAAATATTCAAGAATAAGCTCCAAATGTCAAAATGCATCCAAGAGATCCAAATCTTCCACAAGAGAAATGTGACAACCCCAGGTTAAAGTTTCATGTAATAATGTATAATAAAGGAAAAATAAAACCACGGTCATGGGACACGTATTCCAAGCTGAATGTTGGGCAAACACTATTATGGACATCGCTTTGGTTTATTTATGGCTATGGAAATTGACAAAGGCAAAGAGACAATAATTGACATTTAATTATGAAAATAAAGGAAAATAGGAGAAAAAAGGTGAAGAGACACAAATTTGCATGCAAGGAAAATTAGAGGAAAAATGAAAGAAAATGAAGAAAAAAGGAGATCAATAATAAAAAGGCATTAGATGATCAGTTCACAACTTTTGTCAGTTCAATTTGGCTCTTTCCTTTCATTTCCTCTCTCATGCACTCTTTCACACTTAGAGTATTCTTGGAGCATTTTGGCATTCACTTGGATTTGGAGACAGGAAAGCAAAGGAAAGCAAGGAGAAGGTTGGATCAACAACTTCAACAAGAGGATATTGCGGGTAACAGGTTGCATGTGAGATTTCCTAGTTGGGATGTGAATGCATGGTACTTGCATTTGTTTATTTGGTTCATTTGCTGTCATTGGCATGGGTTTTGCCAAGTTTGATGGTGGCTTCAACCTTGCCTTGCCATTACCTGGATAAACATGGTTTGATGGGATTCATTCTTGGTTGGGATTGGGATTTGGATTGCCAGAACTTTTTGGAATAAGGTGAGGTGGTCTTAAGAAAATTCCCACAGGTTGGGGGTGGAGATGGTTTTCTCCGTGAAGCCCTCGGTAGGTCGGTGGAGACAGGGAAATTCCTCAAGGTATGGTGTAGAAATTCTGAGACATACAAGCTCAGTTTGTTTTTGTGATATTGGGACCAAATTATGTGAGATTGTGGTAGCTTGAGGGTGGAGGTGGCTTAACATCTGGAGTCCCTAACTGATTATGTCTTGGTTTATCCCCTGAGATCCCACATTCATGCTTGGAATATGGCATGGGGGTGATTGGCTGAAAGAAAGATTTGGTTCAGCTCAATCTATGGTCTGCTGGTACATGGAAGTCCTTGACTTGGTTGGCTTTTGCATATGTTAATAAGAGCTATTTTCGTATTGTGATCTATGAACACTTGTACTTGTTATTATGTTGATTTGAAATTTTGATGGCTAATTTGTCATGGTTAATATTTTGGTTATAAGCATGGTTCTATCATGTGCTCTAGCCATGAATCTTGTTCATGATTTGATAAGTATTTTAATGGTTGATGAATGCATGGGCTAACAAGTATTGTTGCAACTACTTGAGAGGGCATTAGACCTTCTGGGTGATTCTCAGATGAAGTTCAGATATTTAAGATCAAATATGCATTCATGACCTATAACTTACATGTTTACCTTATGTTTGATGAAATGTCTAATTTGTATTAGGTAGTATAGGTCAAGTTCTTGCTTCAAGTTTGAATGTTTGGCATTGTTATCACCTTAACCATGATTCTGGAAAGTTACAGGCAGTTTTGGGTAATGGTCTAGAGGCTAGCCTTGAAAAGTGGCTCAGATCGCAAAACTACTGGCAGAACACTGGGGAATTTAGGTCATAACTGCATGGAAGAAGGCTTAGGAGTGCAGTTATAGCCTCATAGCCACATGGAGGGTGTGTCAAGGGTGCGGTTATAGAGTTAGGTTAGTGAAAAAAGGTTCTAGCTCAGGGATTGACCACCTGGGGTGGTTTGCAGCCTCTTGAGTGGTCTGTGGTCTCTGAGAGATGTCAGTTTATGGTCGGATTGCAGGCCCCACTTCCATAATTGGAACTTGGAAGTCAGGCCATATCATAGTAGCACTCAGCCTTACATTTACCCCGGGAGATTGTAAAAGCATGTAAATGTTTGGATGGGTGTTTATAAGAATAAGTGTGAATTCCTCTCCGTAGTCGAAATTCCAAGTCTGATGATGATGAGACATCAAATGAGGTCTCTCCATTATATATATGTTCTAACATAACCTATTTTAGTCTATAATGCCATCTAAATAAAATTATGTACAAGGCCTAGGTCAAAAGCCAACCTTGTAGCTTTTACAAATTTAACTTTTCTCCACAAATGCTAGCTGAAACCCTGACATCATGCTTGCGTGGGCATTTAGAAAGTTGATGTTAAGGCCTTTTGGTGCCATGACAAGTGTAGAAGGCCTCTAAAATCAATATCTAGGTGTTGGACCCTATGTCTTGGTGCAAATCATCCTATGGCCCCCAAATGTGGGTTAGGGGCAAAAAACTAGGTCTCGTGGGCCTCCAAGTGATAGAATTTCTATCTTTGCTCCAACATGGAGGCCAGTGAAGATGGTGCTTGCCTTGCCATATATGCGAAGCCGACTGGGGGAAAACTAGTCCAAGTGCATCATTCATGAATAATACAAGGGAAAGTGCAGAAGCTGTGGGTGCTAAAGGCGCCCATGGCTATGAATGATTATCTAGAACTTTCTAGAGTTGCGTGGCTGTCATTGCATCACCTTTGGGTGTCAATATGTCCCTTTGGAGGACCTGCACCCCAGTTAAGTTGCCCAAACCTATAGATGGAACTACCTACTAATTACACACAATATCCAGCGCTGCAACTTTCATCATTAGGTACATTAGTCCCTATTTCATCTAGGTGAACCGAGCTTGAAAGAAATAGGTATAATAACACTTTGTATGCGGCTTCTCTTCCAAAGTTAGGGCCCTAGTCACGTAATGGTGTTACTTGCATAGGTAGGAGTGGTTAATAGATGACCCTATTAGGTGTTCTCAACCCCTAAAGGGAATTGACATGTCCTAAGTGCACCCTTCAATTGATAGGTGCCATGTGAATAATGATGGAATGAAGGGGGAAAGAACTCCATGGACAAGTACCATGGTCAAAGGGACCAACTATGACGGAATACCTAATCTGCTGAAATATGTAACTAGGTCCAGTCTTCATAATGTCTATTGTAATCATGATTTTATTTATTTGATGAAAAGAGAAAAAGAGATCTATTATTTTCATTCTTGATGCATGGTTTTCGTGCTCAAGGTAGATTTATTTGTAGGTCAAGCACCCATTGAGTGCTTATAGGTTTGTCATAGAATCATGAAGACAAAAGAGTCATTGCATACATGTAAGACCTCTTTGGGCATGTTGATCTTGTAAATTTTTTTTAGAATAAAAAATGTCATAAAGACCCTCCAAGACCTTGTCAAGCAAGTCGGCCTACATGAAAGATCAAGTCAGCCTGATGGAAGCAATGCGTACCCTTGGAAAGCCTATATATAGGAAGGAACTCGACCTCATTTGGATACACAACAAGCAAGTTCGATCTCCTCAAGAACGAGGTTGGAAAATTATGAAAATGAAGGATAAGAAGAAGAAAATCAAGGTCAAAGTTTTTGGGCCTCTCCCTCTCGTGTTAGGGTTTCTAAAGTTGTTGGGCAAGTAGAAGTACTAGAAAGTTGCTGGCAAGTTGCTAGGGGTCGAAGTTGCTGGAAGTTGCTAGTTCAAAAGTAGTTGAAAGGAAAGTTCATTAAGAAGAAGTTTGACTTGGTCTTGTATGGGTCTTTGACAAGGGTCTTAGGTCTTGGAATTCATCATTTGAAGATTCTATAAGAAGAGAAGAATTCTAGTGGATTTTCCTCTCAAGAGGAGAGGTTTTGGCCCTGGCTGATAGCCTATATCTTGTGTCATCTTGTCTCATTGTTTTTTATGGTTTGGTAGTTGTTTGATAATAAGAACACTAACTATAATCAAGTTAAAGAAGACAATGTTCAAGTTAAGTAAAAATACATCACAAGTAGTTATCAAAGTAAGAGAAATGACTTAATCTCGCTACCCCTAGATTTCTTAACATGGTATCAGAGCTAAGGAGACAAGACAAGAAGAGACAACAATTAAAGAAGGATACATAAGGGCCAAGCAGAAGGAGGTCATCAAGAAGGACTAATCACACGTCATCTTGAAGGAAGGAATTAAGGAGCATTAGAGAAGACCTCAAAAACCGTAGCTCATTCAAAGAAGGATTCTACACATGAAGAATTCTTCGGAAGCTCACACATTTTACAGTCATCATCCAAGGAAGCAATAAGAAGTGTTGCTATCACCGTCAAAGAAATCAAGTTGATATTTATCACATTGAAGCAAATATCACTTCTCAAACATCCTTGAAGAAGATCATTAAGGAATCAACATCATCAAGAAGGCATCAAGTTGAAGATATCATCTTCAAAAGAAACATCTTCACTTTACAAGTAAGTATCTTTATACTTGTGTTTGAGTCTACTATCAAAATGACTTCATTCTGCAAGGAAAGCAACAAATTAGTTGGGTCATCAAATTTCCTTGAATGGAAGAAGAGGATAGATTTGATCTGTTATGTACCTAGGGGGGTAATATGGGGTACCGAGGGAGGTACCCAAGGTAATAATATGGGCCAAAGTAATAAATAAGGTGGTTAACCCATGTCATGTAAGGGACCACAAGTAGTTAAGAATAATGTAATGGGCCCATGGTATTAGTTGATGGTATGAGTAAACCATGGTAATG
>APFE030630845.1:0-10244 GCA_000404065.3 Pinus taeda | reverse complement strand
AATATCTTTATTTTTTTTAATTATAACAAAAAAATTGTTTTGACACAGTTTTTTTTTCCCAAGGAAAAATCGCAATTTTACTCATAATGAACAAAATTACATATTGTAGATGCTAGAAAAGCATATGCATAATACATGGTATCCAAGATCAATAAAAACTCACGAGAGAGATAAACTACTCTGCTCTTTCCTACCTTTCTCTTTTTCCACCTTCTGCCAACCACTAGAGTTGGGAGTGGAAGATATAATAGTCATTTGATTCTCTTTTACATTTACAGGGAGTTCTTTATCAAAATCCAAACTTTCTGAAGCATGAATTCCCTTAGATCCACTTGCTTATTTTTTAGATGTAATCTTCTCAATCTGTTGTTTTTGTACTGAAGTTATTGGAATTAATGATGAAATTTCTCAACCTCGTTCTTCTGCGTGGTATCCTGGGAATTCTAATCATTAATGTTTTAGGTGTTTTCTAGGAATTTTGCATCCTCTACTTATACTTCCTAGGATTCTAAAAAATATCAACCTTTTGGCTTTTGAGGTTGTCTTTTCTCCTTTTAGGATCTTTTATTGCTTGAGAGCATGCATTTTGAAGATGGTCGGTTTGAAAACATATATGACGGTGAAATGCCATATACTCGTATTCAAGAGGCTGGGACCACTACAGATTGTTGTGAATCAGAATAATGCGATCAGGTAGACCTTAACTAAGGTCTACCTCTACACAGAGTCTAGAAAATGTAAAAATTCCTTTGGAGACTCTATCTACATCCACCTTGAAGAACTTCCCCAATGAATTCCCTATCCCTTCTAATACTTTGTGATGCAAAAAATGTACGGGTAGATTATGTAACCTGACCCACACTGGCATTTTGGAGACCACCATGGTATTTGCAACAAATCCTGAAAACCGGGGAATCATAAATAGACCCTCATTACCCCAAAACCATGGTCCCTCGTTTAATACATAATCCATATCTTTTGTTGTGTCAAACTTTATAATAAAAAAAACCCTGGAACATAGGTGGATATAACAATTTTCTGTCTAAGTAGAGAAAATCCATTGATGTAAAGTCTCTTCTTTGGACCAAAATCCATTAAATATGCAAATAATTGCTCTTGCATGGAAATCAGAGTAGAGCTCATTAACCCCAGGTAGGTTGACTGTCAAATTAGGCACCTGGTTCATCTGCTCCACAGTATAAGTACCATGAAGATTGGTGGATTGTTCTGAATTTTTGTTGTGGATCAGTCTTCCCTTTCACTGCATCCTTGAAAGAGACTAGACCTTTGGAGCTAGATCCATGACAATCTCCAAGAAGTCTCATGCTAAGGATGATGGTTGAATCTTGTACAAGGCCATAGTCCTACAACTTGTAGTCCTCTTGCAATGTTTCCCTCCGTAAACTAGATTTTGGAGTGTTGCTGGAATACCCATCAATTCTTGAATATTTTTCTTAAGCATTTTCACCCGATCCCAAATCTAGACCCTCATATACACAGATTTCCCACTCAGCATTTTAATAAAAATTTGAAGTGACACTTCTTCAAGCAGATAGGAGGATTTATATCCAAGATCCATCCACTTATTAGACTCGACTAGTAAATTCAAGGGTGGATTGGGAATCCAAGAGAGGCTTTCTGAATATTGCTAGGGAAAGGAGTTGAAAGCCTCCCCGTCTTTGAAAACCCAAAAACTCCTATCCATATAGTTCCTGAAATCCCCCAGATCTGGAAAAACTCCATGTGTTATTGACGCAACAAGGTTCTATAGATCTATGACGGGAGGAGGATTCGTATTTTGTGACCAAGATTCCTAAAAAATCAAAATCCTTTAATTGTGTTCATGGCCCAGATGCAGTGAAGCCTTGGCTCTATGATTTTGCAGAGTCCACCTAACGGTCTCATCATACATAGTATGGTAGTGAAATGTGTTGTTGGTCGGTCCTTCGGTTGTAGTCACATGCTCTTTATCATCTTTCTAATAGATCTTCCAGATCATGTTCCCAGACCCTATATCGATATGGAAAAGTGATAAAAATAATCTCTGAGAGGCATTCCCACTCGCTCTCAACGTAACATGGCCAGATCGAATAGAAAATAGTGTATCTATCCATAGATCCACTCTTTCAAATTCACTGTTAGTGCCAGGAAGAGTAAGGGCTTCATTATTTACCCACCATACCTTCTTGCTGCTGAGAGATCTCTACTTGTCCAAGGCTTGCTTCTTGAATTTCCAAATGCATAGATCTGAATATAAAAAAATCTCTTATTTAGTGATCATATCTGGCTTCATTGGCGTCAATCCTAGCTACATGCGATTTTGCAAGTGGAACGAGCTTGGAAATAATAACCCGATTCATCTTCCCCACTTCCTCCCCTTGGTAATAGGGAGCAATGACCTTGGCATGGGGGAGATTGAAACTGATTATGTTGATGGAAAGATAAACTCTCGCAGGTTCTATCATTGTGATTCCATCCTCGCCATTGAGGTTCACCAATAAAATCAGATCATTGAAATCTTGACATTTTGACAGAAGAGCCTTCTGACAGAGCCATTGTTGTCAATACCCACAACCATGTGGTCTACCATAGTCGTCTCCCTCTGCAATATCCATTTGGTGATGGCACGGTTCATGCGATCGATCCTCTTGTGATTCTTGAGATTTTCTCTGACTTCATGACACAGTTAAATTAATATACATTTCCATATTCTTATAAAATTATAAAACTTTTTTATCATTATTACTAATAAAAATAAATAACTAAAGGGGTGGCAGGAGGGGAGGGATTCTTCTAAATCCTGAAGGAATAGTTATGGACCGATTCTCATGGGGACTTGGTAGGAAATCCAAAAACTAGGCAGAAATGTATGGGCTCTATTTGAGATTATCAATATCTCAACACCAAGGTGTCGATGAAATTACCATTATGGTAGACTCTTTCCTTATTATCTAACACCTGAGAACCAACTCTCGTCCAAAAGATAACATGCTACGTTTGGTGTTTCAATGAATCAAACTTATCCTTCAATATTTCACTAATTTGTCCTCCTTTCATATTCTTAGAATCCTAAACTAAGAAGTAGATCCAATCACCAACAAAGTTGGTCTTTTGGCCGAAGAGAAAACTGATATAAATGGAATTGGTGGGTATGCTACTATCCACTAATGATGCCCATGGTTGACTTCAGTATTCCCACTGATTATTTTTATTTTCATTCCCTATTAGTGCCCATGATTTACCCTCTATTAACCCCTATTCCTACCCCTCCCATGTAGCCGCTTCCCCTCCATATCTCGCCTCCCCTCCCATTTCTCTTTACTTTTCATGATATAGGTATTCAATGTTTTAATTTGGCTCTTTTGTCTTTTAAGAAGCATATCAAAGTTCCCTCTAGAAATCTCTCCAACTGGAAAACTAGTAAATGGGAGGAGGCATACTCCTGGTATGGTCTTACCTGTAGATAACGCAATACAAGGGTAGTTTTCATAATCTTTCCTGAATTAAATCTCATAGGTACTCTTTCGACGCCAATCAACAACCTCTCCTTATTGCATAATCTGAAACATTCTCAGCATACTTGACAGGGAAATTACACCTAAATTTGGAGAGCTTAAAAAGTTGCAAGTGCTTGAGTTAAGCATTTATTATATTCTTTTGCCAATGGGAATTAATTTTCTAGTAGTGAGATTTCATAGGCTCACGGGATCTATTCCAAAGTCACTCTCCAATTACACAAGCCTTGAATGGATCGGCCTTGCTAATAACAACTTCGTGGGATAAATTCCATCTGAATTTGGGTAGCTTAAAAGAGTACTTGACTTGAGATATAATTTTATGCTTACTAGATCCATTCCAAATTCATTGTCTAATTGCACAAACCTCCAAAGAATTGCCATTTTTGAAAACTTCACAGGTACCATACCAACTGATTTTTCATGTCTAGTTAAGTTGGAAGTGCTTGACTTGGGAGTCATCTCTTTGACTAATGGGATCCCTCCAACTCTCGAAAACTGGACTAAGCTATCGACCCTCCATCTTTTTGATAACTACTTTACAAGTTCCATACCATGAGAGGTTGGTCATCTAGTTGAGTTTGAGCATCTTCACTTGGTATTCAACTTACTCAATGGTCACATCCCTCCCACTCTCAGTAATTTCACTAAGTTAAATTCCCTAGTATTTTATAATAATTCACTAAATGGTCCCATCCCTCCCACTCTAGGTGATTATACCAATCTATATTACCTTGATTTTTCGAATAAATATACTTATGGTACCATACGAACAGAGTTTGGTCATTTAGTTGAGTTAAAGTTTCTTTTATTAGCATACAATGTGTTCAATGGTCACATCCCTTCCACTCTTGGTAATTGTGCTAAGCTAACATACCTTGATCTTTTCATAATTTAGTAAATGGTGAAATTCCTCCCTCTCCAAAACTGGACTAATTTGCAATACTCCAGTTTGAATCACAACCAATTGTTAGGTATTATTCCTTATATTATCCTACATAAATGTTGTTCATTAACTAGCCTTGATTTGTTAAACAACATATTTAGTGGACATCTAGACATAGTGTAACCAACGTCTTTGTTAGCTTTATCTGCTCATTCTAATAATTTTTTAGGTCATTTACCTTCATATTTAAGCAATTGCACTCAACTTAAATTATTGGATTTACAAAGAAATAAATTAAGTGGTAAGATACCTAAGTATTTTGCATCTTTTCACAAATTACAAGCTCTAAACCTTGGTTATAATGAACTCTCTAGTAGTATTACTCATTGGATCACAAATTTGACCCAACTATATATGTTATATTTATCTAACAACAAATTCATTGGAAGGATACTATCTAATATTGAGAGACTTCAAGGATTTGCAATAAATGCATCATGGAACAACCAAACTTTCATGGATCAATATGCAAACAACACATTATATAATAACATGCTAATTGGCATAAAAGGAATAGAGTATAATCTATCATCTGAGTTTCCTACCAACACAACATTTGATTTGTCTAACAATAACTTTATAGGTGAAATCCCTACTTAGAGGAAGATTTAGTAGCTTGTGATTACTAAATTTATCTTGGAACCAATTGGAAGGGAAAATTCCTGCTTCTCTTAGTAATATATCTACTTTAGAGCAATTAGACTTGGCCAAAAATAATTTAAGTGGATGGATTCTGTCAAACCTCTCTAAATTATCAATGTTATTCGTTCTGAATTTTTCATCTAATAACCTATGTGGCTTACTAACCAACAAGAACACCGTTTTCTACTTTCCCTGTAACTTCATTTCAAAGGAACAAGTGCTTGTGTGGGGATCCTTTGTCGACATGCAAAGGTTATAAGACAGGATTAGTGGAAGATGTTGGTGGGAAAAAAATGTTAAAGTAGGATGGTTACATTGCGTGGATGAAAAAATGTCATTAATAGCATTGGGGATAGGAGTGATATTTGAAATTGAGAGAATGCTTGTTTTATTCATAATTTGGGCAATCTATAGATTGGGTGGTATTGTTCAATAAACCAAACCATTTTATGGTGTATCAATTTCCTACATAATAGAGGAAGAACGAGTTCCATGTTCTTTCTAAAAACACAAAAATCTCAGTATTTGGTTTATAAATTATGTATGAACCTTTTTCTTTGTACATTTATATGTTCAAAAAAAATTGTCTTGTTTTTTATGGTTTCCTTTATTCATTTTTAATGTCCATCTTACGTTATGTTTTAATGCAATGTTTTTCTTTCACTAAATTCTCCATTATTAAAATATTTTAAAGCTTATTATATAGGCACATTGTAATTACTTTAAAGTTAAATTGATTTAACTTTGAATTAGTTGTTGCTGTGATTTTATAATAGTTTTTAAATAAACATGTCTTAAGCTAAATATTTAATAATGCTAAAAATATTTTTCAAAATTTCTAAATATTATATTCCAATTATTTTCGTTGGACAATGATAATGAAATGACAAATTTTATTTCATTTGAAATGAATTTATCAAAAAAATAAAAATTAATTTTGAAACATAAAGTCAAAAGGTTATTATAGAACTCTAATTGACATCGTAATTTGTACTTTTTCTTTAAAGAACATAACTAGTTTTTCAAGCTTCCATTTATTTTTATTTTAAATCCCTAATTTTAGTAACAAGGACAATTCTTTCTCCTAGATGGGGTGACATGTGCCAGGCATGAGGAGGGGCACAGTGCCACCACCCCACCCAGCAATAACACAGGAGGGGATGACACCATGCTCCTCCAAGTCATTAATGTACATCAGTGTGACATAACACTCCATCGCTTGCAAGAAAATGACAATCTAGGGAGATCTAATAGATGTGTGACTCAAGACTCCCTACCATCCCATCCCAATGAAACCAATCAATTATGCATTGAAGAAGGTCAATGTCAGATCCATTTTCTTGGTTATATGGAGAGCAAATAAAATGTATTGTAGTCACCTCAGGACCTAGTTATATGCAACTCCTGTTGTGAACCATTGAGTAGTAGCCAAGAAATTCTCAAAATCTAATCAACCTTCTAATTTGGCATAATAGAAAAAGTTCTCAATACATTTGTAAGTGTGAGGATGGGGCTTAGAATCATAGCAAAAATAACACAATTCATGTTTTAATTCTCCCTTTGTTAGTACTTGTTCCTTTGGAAACTGTCTCAGGAGGATTTTCTATTGTCTTTAAGAATTAGCTCATCCTTTCTAGCAGAGAACTCTCTCTGGCCTATCCTTCTCTTCATGCTCGACCTACTCTCTAGTAGGGTTATAAGGCAATCCAGTGTTGCCTAAACTATACAAAGAATCCAAAAAGTGGTGAGAACTTTGGTATCACCTGCGGAATTTTTTTTTGTTCATTACATTCTTAGTTGCTCTATTTTATAGTATTTTTTTACATCATCCCCCATATTGGTTTAGGATTGCTTTAGTTGTGCCATGCATGTTGTTTCCCCCCAACCAATATTGAGGATGTTGAATGTCATCTCACTGGAACTTCTGCTAGGTTATGAAGGTCGTTGGCTCAATTATTCACTTTCATTTTGTGCCATATTAGTTTGAGTAATCAAAATTTTGTTGGGAATCATCTCACAATTCATGATAATCTTAATTCCCCCCCTCTCTTAGGATATTCATTTCATTGTCCCTCTCTATATCTCGTTGTTGCATGTTTCCCTTTATGGGATGAGATTTAGTTGTAATCCTTTTCAGTAGAATTCGAAACTAGACTTGAGCTCTCCTAATTACTGATGTGTGCGTTATTGCACTTTCTTCATTGCTTATCAACCACAAAATTTTATATTGATATTCTCTTATAATTCATTTGTTGTGGCCCTTAACAACTTCTCTCCCTCTCCTCAAATACTCTAGTTATATATTCCTCTGTTGGACCATTCAAACTACTCTTGATCCTTCCATTATGCTCAGACAGCAACCCGTATGCACTACAGAATCTAGGAATCCTCCTCTCGCTACTAACAGTTCACGCCTCCACATGTACAAGTATAAATTTCAAGCATGGAAGAATAAGCCTCCTCTTACAGGTCTGTTGATGTAGGTTTTATGACCTTTGTTAACAAAGGAGAAGTGACCTAGACCAAATCTCTTTAAATAGCCCAAGTTGTTTGGGTTGGTGACTCTCGATTGGTTTTAAGGCTCCATTATCCTTTCATCTCTTCCTCTTTTGAAGGAAAAGACAAGTGCTTTATCTTATCACTATCCTACAGTTAATCTAAACCTATTATTTATATTATTTTACCTATTCTATGAGTTAAAGGATTAATTAAAATATATTACAAATTAGTTAGCATACTAGAACATATGATACAAAAATATACATAGTAGGGTAAATGCTAGAAAACAATGTAACTAACAATGAAATTAATGTATATTATACCGGGTGTTCTGGATAGAATCTAATCACAAATTCTAAGCTGAGAATGCAATTATAAACCTACGACATGTTGACAATTCTTGATAACATAAAAGGTAAAAGATGAAGGCTACAAACATGTAAGCCTTCAAATTTTGCAAACATATATAGATCAAACTAGATTGTTTATAAATGATTGGCATCAAAAAATATATTCAAATGCAATACTAAAACATTAACTAACTAATTCTATTTAATCTATTGTTTTTCAATCAAAATAAAAGAGAAGAAATAATTGTAGCAACTTCAAAAGATCAAATAATATTACAACCATTCATTTATGAATAAAACCAATAAATAAATATCATAACATAAAAAACATTACAAAAAAATATGTGTCAATTTAATTCAAATAGAAATAACATTCCTTACAATCTAAACTCCTAGAATCCCCGAAAACCCCGAGAAATGAAGTGTTGTTTGGTCCAAGCATGACCCTCCATATAATAGAATACGTGAGCTATTAACAAAAGAAAACACGTGTGTGATTATATATGGAAAAAAATCAAAATTAGTTGTTTACAATTTATTTGAGTGCGCCAACTATAACAAGTGTTGCATGCAGTTGGTAGCCCCTGCTTTGCATCACAATTCAGACTTGTCTGCCTATTCACGACGCAGATTTTGGTTGGGGAAAGCCAATATATATGGGTCCTACCATCATTTGTTTTGAAAACTCAATCTGCATTTTATCTAATCTGCATTTCATCATACCTGTGATTATGTTTTCTTTTGTCTTATTAGTCCCTGCCTCCGGCATAGCAGGGACTATAACGTTCGATCGAACGTTTGACCGGCTATTAATCTATCCGTTGACCGTTTTTTTTATGTTTTCTTGTTTTTTAACCAAAGTTTAATCGTAGCAATTTTGTTCAATTAAATTTTATCCAAAGTTTAAACTCTGAAAGCATTTTACCTCTTATTGGAGGCTTCACGTGGCCCGATGCAAGAAAATTGTGGCAATACCATTTTATCCAAAGTTCTTTCATTTTATATACCGTTGCCAATTTCTTTATATCAAAGTTTTTGCAATTTATTTATATCGCACGGTTTGAAATATTTTATGCAAAGTTTTTAAGCCTCTACTGCATGCCACCTGCATATTCTTGGGGCCACTTGTCACCTCCTATATCTATTGTCCCGTATTCGTTCCACGCAATAAAAAAAATACATGCAATATTTGTTCCCTCTGCGTCCCCCTCCATGCTCATGTTAGCCCATTGTTCTGGGTTTCGAATGCAAACCGCCAGGAGAAACCTACGAAGACTGTACAGAACCCACGTCTGCTCTCGCTAGTTGCAATTTCCTTGTTATTCTTAATCCTCTGCTTTTGTTGGTTGCATTTATCTCTTTCTCTCTAGGCACTTCCTCTAGAGATGTAAGACAAATTTATTGGCACTGTTAAACTTTCACTGTTATCTTCTTTACAACTAGGTTAAGTGCGCTACTAAGGTTATCACTTCCATGCGAATCAAGAGTTGGCACGGTTAACTTCTTTGCAAAAGGTAAAATTTATGTTCTGAAAATTTATTAGCATTCTTAAATTTCCACTGTTATCTTCTCTGCAACTGCGTTAATTGAAGGTTTCTATTTTGTATTTCAGCGATCAATCTCGAAATTTACCCAAATCCATGCTATTGTTAATTAAGAGAGTGGATTCAAACTAGGTGAGTGTTCGTGTGCCAATATGGGGTAAGTGTTTTCCAAGACTACATTTTTGTTTCCTCATATCATGACCTCCAAAAACTTAGCAAGACTACAATTTTTGTTTTCTGAGACTTCTAATTCTGGGCCGATGAGTGTTTAAGTGTTCACAGGGAAATCAATTTTCTCTGTTGTTAGTGTAGAATCCAGGGTTCATTGGATTCATCATTGATGGGCCTCAGAAATCAATATCCAATGAAGCAAATGCAGTGATGGCCAAACACCGCTAACTTACCTAAAATGGTCGCTTTTGAAGCAAATTCTTTAAATATGGAATGAAAAATTACTTTATTTTCAGATCTAGGGTTAGCTATCAAATTTAATGTAAAATGGAATTAGTGTTAACTAGCAAGTTTAACCTAAAATGGATGGAAAAATATTTCAAACACATTGTTCTAACACCCGCGCATGTTAGCAAATGTTTCAGGTGTTTCAGGAAGCTAAGTTTCAGGAGGAACGTGCAGCACAAGCAGCGGCAAAGGTACACTAATTTATGCTATCTTCTCATGTCATCTCTTTTTATCTATGAAAAGATTGAAATTGCAAAATACACTTTTTCTATAAGTATTAATAAATATA
>APFE030630843.1:22172-89139 GCA_000404065.3 Pinus taeda | reverse complement strand
ACAGAGGGATTCTCCAAAGACAACAAATCTTCCTCTTAAGAGAGGGATTCACTAACACTGCTTCAGATGCAGTTCCACGAGCAACAAAATAGTCTTCCTCTTAATAGAGGGATTAACCTGAAACTGTGCTTAAGAGCACCTTCCTCGTGACAGAGGGATTTACCATAACAATGTGCTGAAAAAAAACACCTTCCTCTTTAACAGAGGGATTACAACCAGATACATTCACACTGCATTTCAATGCATTTCAATCTCCCAACAAAACAGAATTTACATAACTCTTTTTCACTGCTGTGTGAAAAATAAAATTTACTTTTACTGCTGTAAAAGTCTTCTGGTTTTATTTACTCTGCTCAGGCTGCTGCTTTCTTCACTTGCTTCACATTACTTGCATATCTTCACTTACAAACATTATGAGATTTACGCTGTTGCGCATTCCTTTCCTTTCCCACCAGCAAACAACCAAACATCATCACGCTGCTATGCATTCCAATTCACACTGCTGTGAAAAAACTTATATTCCATTTGCAAGCTGCTCCGAATTCTTTTTCTTCTCAACAAGCTGCTGTGTTAAAAACTTTTGCATTTATAGCTGTAAGCTGGGAAATTCTTACTTTGGTTTACTGCTGTAAAATAAGAATTTATTTCACATTCACTCATGTGTGAAATTTTTCATTACATTTAAAATTCTGAGTTTTCACATTAAATTTTTTTTATTCCCATTCATTTCATCAAACTATAAGCACCTGTAAAAAGAATTCCAAACTTTCACTTGCTGCCACAAGTCTTTCTTCCTGTCACACTATTGTGCTCTTCTGGGATTTTATTCGCTGTTGTGAACCATTTCACTTTTCATCTCTTGCCTTTTGTTCTGCCTTCGCACTGATGTGCAGATCTCCTTGTTTTGCATTACTTTTCTTATTGCGCTTCTACACTTCACATTTGAGCGCTGCCCCTTTTTCTTTTCTGCTTTTATGGCAGATTTAAACTTCATATTTTTCCCTTATAAAAGGTCTTCATCAAAGAGTGACTGTTTAGTCAGTTCAGCAACAAAAATTACAAGATCCCCTTTAATGTGTGCTTGTCTTCTTTTGGCAGACTCTTCTCAAAACAAATTTAGATCCACTGGGGAGTTTAAGGGATTTTCAGATTGCCTTTCCTTCCTTCTCCATACTTGTGTAACTTTCTTCTTTTGCATGGGTCTAGCTTGTGTAAGAGCCCATGTCGAGTTACAGTCTCGTGCCATATGCCCAATGTTATGACACTTAAAACATTCAACATTGTTCATGAATAAAAATTCATGATTTCTTCTTGTGAAATTATTTCTTGGAGATTGTTGGGGACCACAACATCTATCTCCATGAAATGCTCTACAGTCTTTTGCCATATGACCAAAGTTTGAGCAAGAATAACAATAACCAAAAAATGAACTTTGGTACCTGGGATATGGAGGTTTCCTTGATGTACTTCTGAAGCCTTGCTGCCTTGAGATCCTTTGAGATCACCATTGCCTCTTGCCTTTTTGCCATCAGCTACATTTCTTCTTGGAGCTAGTTTTCTACTTGGAGCAGGATTTCTTCTATTGCAGCCTTCATTTTTCTCCTTGCCTTTGCTGGAACTAGGAGCATCACCATTTCTTTCTGGCTTCTTCACATCTCCTTTGCTTAAAGCATTTCCATCCTTGTTTGAGGATTCACCTACATACCCAAGTCCTGATTTATCAGATGGAGATCTGTGATAGCTGAGCATGTCGTTCAAGGCTTGATAGCTCTTCATGATTTTGTTCATCCCTTCAACCTTCTTCCTGAGGAGGACAATCTCTTCTTCCAATCTTTCATACTCATCATTCTTCTTTGCAAGTTGTTCCTCAGTTTCTTCCTTGCTACGAGTAGCTTCAGCTGCTGCTATTTTAAGAGAGATTATATCTGACTTCATTTTTGGAGATTTCTTCTTGACTGCTCCCCATTTTCTTTTCAGCTTCTTGTGCCTGCTTCTTGGCTTCTTGTGCCTGCTTCTTGGCTTCTTGTAGCTCAGACTTAAGGGAGGATACCTCTACCTTGTACTGTCCAATCTCTTCTACAAGTTTGTTCACTCTCTTGTGCTTTTGTTCAAGTTGACTTGACAAGGCATCTTCCTGCTTCTTTGCTTTATTCAACTGATTTGTCATGGATATGACTTCTTCATGATGCTTCCTTTTGCTTTCATCAAGTTCCTTCTTAAGCTTGGCAAACTCTTCATCCCTTTCTTGCACTTGAAGCTTGATGAGGTCAACCTTCTCATTTTCAGCTTCTATGATGGGTTCGGAATTTTCTTCTTGATTCATGGTCATGGTCAGTGCTCCCTTTGCATGAAGGTCATGAAGTCTGTCCCATATATCCTTTGCTGATGAATATTTTCCTAGATTCTTCTTTACAGAATCAGGCAGCCCATACAAGATTGTCTTTGCCGCTTTTGCATTGTACTCCTTGGATTCTCCATCCATTTTGCTATCATCAATCACTGACTCCCATATTTCAATCCCTTCAGATTGTAGGAAAGTCCTCATTGTTATTTCCCACATATCAAAGTTTCCATTGAACCTTGGAGCCTCAAATAAAATGCTTTCAAATAGATTGCCTTCTATTTTAATAGAAGAGGGAGACACAACCTTATGGGATTTGGACACTTTCTTCTTTGACCTTGCCATTCTTAACTATTTTTAAAATCCCTGACTGTGTTTTTAAAATGACTCACTGTTTCTTCAACAACAACTCAAAAACTTGAGAAATACCTGAATCCCTTTGGCTGAAACTTCACACAGCTGGAGAAACTTCACACAGCTGGAGAAGCTTTACTGCTACTGCAACAAGGGTCTTTCCTTCAGCTTCTTTGACACTTCAAAGAGCATGAACCTGCCCTGTCACCATCAAAGAGCCTGGACTAGCTCTGATACCACTGTTGGGTATTTTTGCAATGGGAAAATACCAAAACCAAACATTAACTGAACACAGAGTCAATGCTCTGTTTTATTTCTCTACTCCAGGATCTTTTGTGCACAGGGAAGCCTTAAATTTTTTTTACTGAACATAGTATTTCTCCACCATAAAGATTTTCATTCATTAAAATAAAAACACTAATACATATTCATCCTCTTTGCTGTGAGGGATTTACCAAAAACAACATTCAACCAAAACTCTGTTTTCACCTGAGAATTTACTGAGACAATATTCAACCAATTACACTCAGGGGATTCACCAAAACATTACAAAAGAAATTACTCTGTCTCCTTTGAAATTTTACACCACTGTGTGTAAATATTTCATTTTTACTGAGACATATTCATCCTCTTTCACTCAGAGGGGTTCACCAAAACATTACAAAAGAAATTACTCTGTCTCCTTTGAAATTTTACACCATTGTGTGTAAATATTTCATTTTTACTGAGACATATTCATCCTCTTTCACTCAGAGGGATTCACCAAAACATTACAAAAGAAATTACTGTCTCCTTTGAAATTTTACACCACTGTGTGTAAATATTTCATTTACATTCACTGCTGTGTGAAAACAGAAATCACAGGGATTTACACATTTACCTTTTCACTGCTGTGTGAAACAATTCATGGTTTTACACAAACTACCCTTGGTTTTCTTCATTCACTTCTCCTCCTTCTTCTTCTGCACTACTGTGCATTCTTTTCATTTCTTGCATTACCAAAAAAAAGGTTTTTACGTTGCTGCTCCGTTTTACCATTTTCTTCATTTGCTGCCTTTATTCTTTTTTCTTCTACACACTGTTGTGTGTTTTCATTTTCATTGCGTATTCAGAAATGAACAACAAAAAAAATTACATGACAATACAAAAAAAATTCACTCGCACTTCTATGCGTTCTTCCCCTCATTTTTTTTTAATAACGCTGCAGGGGTCTCACTGTTTTTCATATGCCATGAACATAAAAACTAAAATCATAACCTACAGTCAACGAGCTTCATAAAAAAATAATAAAATTAAATACGCCATTTAATTTTCCCTATGGCGAAGGTACTCATGAATTAATTCACTGGTGAAAAATAAAACTTTACGCATTAATACGCCATTTAATTTTCCCTATGGCAAAGGTACTCATGAATTAATTCACTGGTGAAAAATAAAACTTTACGCATTCTCCATGCCCTGCAAAGTGTACCGTGTTTGACCTTGATCCGACGGTGAGCAAACTTGGACCGATCTGGTTTGATCCGACGGTGAGCAAACTTGGAGCAGATCTGGTTCAATCGGACCGGTATGGGATGGGGTGTTCTGACCGAACTTTACTCCACACATTATTTAATTTTACCACACCCTGTATGCACAACCAAATCGGACCCATATCGGATGGGGATTGTTGACTGAGAGGGTGATGTCACCCCACCTCCACTCCTCTGATCGATGTCACCCCACCTGCACTCGTATTCTCAAGGTTTTATCGGAGTCGATCACCGGGATATTCCTTCGCCGAAAAGCTGGTGCGATAGGTTTCAGGTGGCCGGAAAATCTTTGCGATCACTGTTGTCATCCATCGCTGCCCACGCCGTCGCTGTTCCCTGCAACCTGCAGTTGGAATTAACATTCCAGCAGGAGGGAACAATTCTGAACTGTACACAACGAAATCAGCACATCGATAAAAACCTTACGCGGCTAGATTGGGGAGACATGGACGGCCAAAGCTTCTTCTATAATGGTTCATCCTATGACCTCTGTACACCCGAGGATGGCTTCTGTAATAATTGCACTTGGTATTCTGTAGTCGTTCCAACGGATAAGAACTACAACATTAGCCGTGATAAGAATTTGGAACATTTCAACCACAAAGGATTCCAAATTACATGGACTATACCCGACTCTTGTCTTTCGTGTAACGCCACTGGAGGAAGATGTTATCATCCTACTGCATATACACAACTTGAATATTGCATTTGCCATCGTGGTGTGTACCACAGCAATTGCTTTGAAGGTGAGGATCTCCACAACTTGTTTTATTGACCACATGCTTCTTACGTTTCCTTCTCTTAATCTGCTGTTTCCCTTTCCCTACCCTGCAGGACATCACGTTGTAGGTTATATGCTGTCTGTAGGAGAGACGGCAGGTAAATTTCTTACGTTTAAACCACATCCATTCGTTACTCTTGCTTATCTTTTAATTTTTCAACATTATTTCCAGGGCTATTTGTTGGAGTCTGTGCTCTGTTCAGCATAGTAGTGGTTTCTTGCATAGTGCTCCGTCGGCAAATTTGTTGTACCAGGACTGCCACCGAGGAGCAGAGTATTCGAGTGTTTATGGACCCCGTAACCTCCAGAACGCCATCGGTTGAGAATTTTTTAAATTATTATTCCTCACAAATGCCCACCAGATATTCTTATGCTCAGATTATGATTTACACAAACAACTTGGCAGAAAAGCTTGGTAAAGGAGGTTTTGGTACAGTTTATAAAGGAGAGCTTCCCACTGGACGTGGGATAGCTGTCAAGATTTTGGAGGAATCCAAACAGAGTGAACAGCAGTTTATAACGGAAGTGGCAACAGTGGGGACGACCTGTCATGTCAACCTGGTTCGCCTCTTGGGCTATTGTTACCAGAGATCAGTCAAAGCTTTGGTGTATGAATATATGGTGAATGGTTCCCTTGACAAATATATCCACGGAGGCCGTCATGACGAGTTGAGCTGGAAACAACTATATTCAATTGCACTTGGCACAGCTCGCGGTATTGCATACCTACATGACGAGTGCAGAAATCGCATCCTGCATTTTGATATAAAGCCTCACAATGTTCTGCTTGATGACACTTTTTGCCCAAAAGTTGCTGATTTTGGCTTAGCCCAAATAACTGATAGAGAGGAAAGCCATATGTCTGTTGCTTACAAAGGAACGCTAGGTTACTCTGCTCCAGAGATGTTTTCTAGGATGTATGGAGTTGTCACTGATAGATCTGATGTTTACAGTTATGGGATGTTGGTGATGGAAATGGTGGGGGCGAGACAGAATATTGATTTTCACAATAAGGAGAGTAGATCAAGTAAATTCTTTTATCCAGAGTGGGCTTTCAAACAGGTCGAGAAGGGTCAGTTTGAGAATTTGAGAGAAGGAAACATGTCAGAGGAAGAGAAGGGCATAGCAAAAAGGTTGAGTTTAGTTTGGCTGTGGTGCATACAGTTCAATGCAGGTCGTCGTCCTCCAATGAGCAAAGTCATCAAAATGCTCGAAGGAGGCGCAGACATTAACAGTCCCCCGTATCCATTCCCCGTCGATCCACCGATGACAAAGATGCAACTCTCTGTCTCGGACCCGTCTTCCTCAACGATTACCACCCCTCCGTGTCCATTCCCGGTTGATCCACCGATTGCAACTATGCAACACCATTCCTCCGACCCATCTCCTTCAACAACTTATTCTTTCGAGGTTGAAAAGGAAAATCCGAAAAGTACTCACGCTGCCCAAACATCAAACCTCCATATAATGTGATATACAGCAAGTTATCCGTAGTATCCAAGGTACTTTAGTTAGGTTTATAAGTTATCCGCTTCAAATGAATCGAAGTGATAAGTAGTTGTATTATTATTCTAGTGTTATCAAACTCATTTAAAACTATTTACTCTATTTATTTGGATATTAAGATGTTAAGTTTTCCCTATAATATCAACTCTAGTGCTAAAATTTTATTTTTTCAATGATATTTAATTGAATGAGTAAAAAATGCAGCGTTGCCTATTTTTCTCATGTATATATTTATTACTTTTGTTTTACACTAAGCATGTTTCCATAGAGTAATGCTTCATGGTTACCCTGAAAAATTATTGGCCAACTACTTTATGCTGCTTGTTTTATTGTCTTTTTAATCCTTGCACCATTTCAAGGTTTGTTTGTGTTTTCATCTTCTCATGCTTTTTTGCTCTCTATTTTTGAAATTGGCAAAATGTTTTGCTTCTTGGTATATCTTCGTCTTCATATCACATAGATTTTTATGATTGATTTGTGTTTACTTTAGGTGTGATTTTAATAATTTTTTTGTGTTTACTTTAAATAGGACTTTTTCATATTTATTACATGGTTCTGTATCATAAAGCTTTTCATTTGATTTATATTATTTATTAGTAGAAATATAATTTCAATATTCTCCAAATTATTAATCATTGGTGTATTATGAAATTACCATTGGTTTATTTTTTAGAAGAGGCACTTGCAAAGAGAGTGGTTTCCTTTGTTTTCACGGAAGACTTCTTTAAGATAGTATTTCTTTTTTTTTTAATATTTTTTATTTTCTCTTACTTACCATATTGTATTACATATGAGAAATAATGATAATTTTCAAACTCAACTTTGATTTTAATGAGTTGTTTTTGTAAAAAAAAAAAAAATTATACTAATGACTTACGCAATCATGGCGAGTGACTTATTTTCAATATGAAAGTGTTATTCTCCAAGCATGATGTTAACTTTGTTTATGATTAGGAATGTCTTTTTGGACATGATATTTAATTCGATTGTGTTATTTTCTTAGTATCACTCTTTAACACTTTTAAGCAACAATTTCATTTTATAATAATAAGTAATATGTTTTTAAAGACAAAAGAATATATCAATAAATTTTTTGAGATTATTAAGATTAGTGATCTAATATTTTGATAACAATGTCAATTCTTTGAGGGAGCTTGGACATGCAATACATTAATACTTCATTAAATTATCTCAAAACTAGGTTACTATTTATGCATCTTTTAGTTATTTTTTTGTTTATATGATTTTACATAAATTTATTCATTAATGGAGATTTTTTCCCCTTTATGTGGTTAAGTAACCATCAAAATGGAGAGGGAGATTCAAAGATTATATATTTGTCACGAAAATGTTCTAATCCAAACCGTGCCTTATGAAATTCTTTTTCGTTGTGAGAAGCTATAACATCCCTTTTTGTTATCCCTCTCATAATTATCATTATGAATTTTAATCCGTAAATATTGTCATAGTGTAAACATATTGATTGGTTGTGAGGAGTGGACACAAATTCAAAGTTTTTAGGAGGAGTTGCTTGGGAAATTGTTTAAGTCAAGGCTAGTCAAGATTGTTCATTAATGGCCACTAGTTTTCCTGATTGGAGTTAATGGTCTACATGACACAGTTGGAGGTGGAGTATGGGCTTCTAGAATAGAGGAAAACCCATACCACCTTTGTTTTTCCTCGAGAGTTGCATTGTGTGGTCAATATGCAAGAGGCCGATAGGGGATTGGTGGAGAAAAGAGAGCCAATGGGAAGCAAGGAGGGGATGGTGGTTGGCATGAACATGGAAACAACATTGGTTGCACACTCGGAACAAGCTTGATTAATTTGAGTAAGAATCACATACCCGGGTTGTGATCTATGGGTGCTTGCATTTTAGGTTAGGCATATAGGGATTTGCAAGTGAGCTCACCAAACATAAGGAGAATGTTACACATGATGTTGTCATTGATGGCAACAAGTATGTCCAAGGAAACAGTAGTGTTACTCATGAATTAAAGGAAGCAGTATGATAGATGGATCTCTTACAAACCCTCATTAAGAGAACTCAAAGAGGGATGAATTTTATTTAGTTTTTCTTGAGATTTTGATGTCTTGATGAGCCTATGGATAGTATGGCTAGATAATCCTCATCAATATTGTTCCAATGATATATCACACTCTAAAAAACTCCTTCTGGATGAGAAGTTATGACCATTTGAAAAATTGTATTAGCTAAGGACCTAAACTATGAAACCAAAACGCAAAGTCCCCAAAATCTATTACAGCTAACACATGTTGAGAGTAGATCCAGCACTGGAAGGTCAATCAACAATTTTAGACATGTAAACCAGCACATGATTTAACGAGGTTAAACAATATGAAACTTTCGATAAATTTAATGATGATCAAAAGAATTAATGACTCTGATTAGGTAGCAGACACACACTTGCATGAGATTTTACAACTAGTCTAACACCCAATGAGATTCTATGGCAGAGGTGGATTTGATCTGATGTTTCAGATCAATATCTAGTAACTAACATGAGTGAAGTCTAACAACTACTTCTAGTTTGAAGACCACGTGGCACATTATGATTGGTCATAGGTGATGACATAAGAGCCAATGTCATAATGACACATGGAACAATCTAATTGGGCACAATTGATGATGTAAGATCTAGTAATGTAATGAAACATGTCACAATCTAATTGGTCATTAATGATGATGTAAGAGCCAGTCCCATGATAACACATGGAAAAATTTGATTGGTTAGAAGTGATAACATCAATAAGGTGATGTGGCACCTTTAGGACCTGCCACGCGGCATGTATAAATGACACTTTTTGATTGGTCAAAAGGTTGATAAATGGTGAAATGTGGCACCCTTAACTAGTTTCCACATGGCATGATGATTTCGTACTGACATCCTCATGCAGGGGAAAAGTGATCTTAGGGACCCGATCACAAGGCACAATCACATGGTCCTTGTGGCTAGGCTAAAAGGACCATAGCACAAAATTTAAGGACATGATTATGCATCTCGTCACACATTAGCCCCAAACATGTATTGATGTTGTTAGAGTCCTATAGTGATAGGATTCATAATTTTGAATTGGCTGAGGTTAAGTCTTGTAATATTGTACATACCTTTGCTTTCTACAAATGTTTTCCATATTAAAATAAAAAAATGTAAAGAGGGTATGTCCTAAAAGAACAATCAAAGGACAAAAAAAAACAAAGATAGCAAAAAAATAAAAAATAAAAAGAGTGAAAAATATGAACCCGACAAGAAAAAAATAACAGATCATGAAATTGTGCAAATCTAAATGCGACTACTATTTTACTTTTTCTGCAAATAATCATTATGTGTAGCTTGTTTAAAATACCATATCCATGATATGTTAAACGACCCAATCTTGACTTCTCATGCTTTAAATTTAAATTTTGATAGATAGAGAATGAAGATCTAGCCAAACTGTGTAATCTTAACAAATCAGTAGTTAGGTAGAGAAATTAAATGTGCTCATAAGCTTAATCTGAGCCATAGGAAGATATAAGGTTAGAATTAGATAGTTTGTTTTTCAAAAAAAAAATAATGATAATGGTCGGCTAGCCTAAATGCACCCAATTAAGTGAAGAGAAAATGTTAGGGTAAGTAATGGGTAAGCACAAGAAAGGTTACTGAAGTATAAAGTTGATTGGACAAAAGCACATTTATCATGCTTGACCATATGTTTCAGTGTGCATGACCATCTAAGAAAAGAAAAATAAGGTTTGCAAGATCAATTAATTAACTTCCCCTTATTTCCTTTCATCCATGTACTTACTAATTTTCCCATCCAAAAATGTGCTCTAGTACTAGATCCTTCAAGTCATAAAGGCTCAGAGCATTTCTCTGACTTTTGGTGGGACTGGACCCTTGGCTTAATGACTTATGGACATCAAGTGTTCATAAAAGTCATTTCCCTTCATCACCCTAATAAAACCCCTTTTCCTAAGGTTAAACACCATTTGCCTATGAAAAGTAAAAATCTCAGGCTAAGTCCCATTTTCACTCAAAAACCTGTAAAAAAGATTTTATCTTAAGTATAAGTGTAAGTGAACAAATAGCACATAAACATCAAATCTTGCATTATACTAAGTATTATTCCACTCTGCTCATTTCATTTCATATTAACTTCTATATTAATATAATAGCTCCCAATATATCCTTTTCCCCATATATAAATAAATCCCCGCATATAATATTCCAACCCTTAGTTTAACTATAAACTATACTTTTACCACATCCCCCGACAAAAACCCTCTTAACTCACCAATTCTCAGTAAAGTTAATAAAATCCCTCCATTAACCCCACCCAATCATTTAATCCTTTGTTTAACCCGTAATTAATCATAAACCACCTTTGATTAAAAGCCTTGTGCCCCCCATTACTTTTTCCCATTTTGTCTGTGATAATATACCACCCGACTGCCATCTGATTGTCAGCACCCAAATCTAACGATTCACAACCATATCGGTTCACCAGATATTTGACCTTTACCCGCGCGCTAAAGCGGTATTACCCATACCCCCATCTGCTATGTGTCAAGCACTAAGGTAAATCAGATGACCTCACCAAAATACCGCCTCCTCCACAAAAGTGGTGCGATGGCTTGGAAAACTTCCTCCCCGCCCAACCTGAAAAACGGCCCACTATTCACTCATATTTCACCTGCCAAAAAATAACACTTGTTCAATAAAAGGGTCGAGAAGTCCCATTTCACCCTTTTTTCGCTCGATTTCTTTGTAAAACTCTACAACAGAAATTGACCAACGTTTATCCCACAAACACACTCCAGACGCCCAATTCAAGCATCTAGTGCACACTTAAAGCAATCGTACCCTCTACAGTGACCATTGAAACTAGTTTGCATCCTGAACCACTAATTTTCAGGTATTTTGAGAAAAAACCAGAACGACCCTCTCATTTGAAAATGTATAGTAAAAGTCAAAAGGTTATAGTAAAAGTCAAAAGAGCATAGTAAAAGGAAAAGGATAAATCAGCTAGATGAAAGAGTATCAGTAAAAGTGTATCAGATTGAAAAATCAAAGTGAATAAAAGAAGCCAGCCTGAATACAAACAACATGGGAGATAGTTACAAAGCGTACATATAAAATAAATTCATGTCAAAGTGAAGATAGATGAAAAAATAGAGCAGTCAAGGTAAACAGTAAAAGTAAACATGGAGCCAGTAAGGGTTAAACAAAGATTAAAACACTTTCACTAGCAGCAATGAAGTTTATCAAAAGTAAAGGTAAAAGAAGTTAAAAGAAAATTAAGGTTAAAAGATGAAATTAGAGGAGGAATGGTACATTTTCTAGAAATTTCCTGTTTATGTCATAATTTTGCAAAAACGGTTTTGGCCAATACACGATGAATTTGTTGAAAATGCAACAAGATGATGGAGCTTACTGAAAAGAAGTCACCTTCACTAAGTGGTCCCGGAGGCTATTTTTGGCGCAAAGTCTATTTTTTAGACATATGGATCATGGTCTATGAGTTGCAGGATGCTATTTGTGGATGATTGGTCATGTTGGTAAAAATAGATG
Organism: Pinus taeda; assembly: GCA_000404065.3. Taxonomy (NCBI): domain Eukaryota; kingdom Viridiplantae; phylum Streptophyta; class Pinopsida; order Pinales; family Pinaceae; genus Pinus; species Pinus taeda. The sequence goes on along the minus strand of APFE030630843.1, from coordinate 77,049 downwards.
GACCTCTATTTTTAGACATATGGGCGGAGTCTAATTTTAGACTGCTAGTCTAAAAATAGAACAATGGAATATTATTAGCTCTTAATAATATTTGGACTATAAACATTATCTTATCCTCTTGCAGCACTTCAGTTCGAGCTACGGATGTGGCACATGCAACTGCCAGAAGGAAAAACACTTTTCCTATGGGTTAGTTGAGCTATTGCATGATGGACTTCAGTTAGAACTCAAGTGATTGAGTTTGGTGGAGTTGATTGCGGAGTTGATGGAGTTGTGTTCAATTTAACTTAGCTGAACTAGGTGTATTTAGTCTAACTGACAAATACACTAGTGATGAGTGGTGTGAATTAATTATTAATTAATTCACTAATTATTAACTCATAAATCAACTAAAGAATACATCAGTTAACTCAGTGCATGGATAGTTCAGTGGAGACCAGTGTTAGAGGTGGGTGAAAGGGTGAGACTACTATCAGTTGTGACTATAGCTGTGCATGAGATTTGCACAATCATTGATTGAGATTTCCAATGAGGATTGCGTAGTACAATCCAAGGGAATTCGAACTTGGATCAGAACTATTCTCAACAGGTATTACACAGTGGAGGCAGGCAAACAACGGAGGAGATTTGAACCTGTGACTTGATTAAGATCTGAGCTAGTTTGTGTGTAGCAGGTGGAGATAGTACTGAGTACTTGTGAGGAGTATTGTACTATGTATTGTTACATGTTCTCTATCATTATAATATACAGATAGTTGGGGGTTTTCAGCTGTATGCTTTCCCATTACATACTGTGTTGATATGTGTGATTGATGTTTCAATGTGCCCATGCGATTGTTTTTTTAATTCCGCAAATTGATGATCAATGGTAGAGGAGGTTATGTATTATGCATGCATTCCGCAAATAGTGTATAATCAGTATAATCTCTGTGAATAAGTGTTATATTATTCAAATTTCTACAATCTTTGTTGTGGGAGGTTTACCGCTACTCAAGATTGGGCCTTCCATATTTACAAAACCAAAAGAATTTGAAATAAAGACCTTGAAAAGAGGTTGATTTGGGCGCAACATAACACGAAATTTGATAGAAAGTGAAACTAGTTCAAGTGTGTGGTACAAATGTTAAATGGATAACTATTTATATGCCCATAGTAAATAGGTCAAACCTTAGACATGGCAAGCCAACTGATTTATTTATTTACAATAATTAATTATTATATTTAACAACTAGTATGGTGTTTAAAAGGGTGTTTTTACATAATTGTTGCAGTGAGAGGTGTTGTCCAACCCAATATGGTAGAGATGTTGTAATGCTTAACATTTTGACTCATTCAAAATAAATTAAATTAAAAAAATAATATTTTGCAACCCATGATTTTTCCCATGGTATTCTTAAGCCATAGTTTTTTCCCATGGTATTTTTCTCTATTGGGCCTATTTAGAGGTTAATAATTAAACCATCCTATATCCATCTTAACGTTGGATCTTTGTACCAAGTTCAAGAGAAATCAAATCTCTTTTTGCTCTAAAAGAGGTTGCACCTCAAGAGAATGATTTGATCCCTCTTAGCTTCTTAATTCCCAAGTGAAGATGGATATAGGTTGGTTAAATATGAGTGAGATAATTCCTTTGGTGCGTTAGAGTTGACCTAAAATATGACACTCAATAAACAAAAAAATAAATGATATGTATTATTAATAAAAAAATTAAGATATATATATAATAAAAAATTCTAAATATAACTTTATTTTATATTATTATTATTAATTATTAAAAGAATTAATATATGAATTAACTTTTGTATACATATTAAAAAAACATGTAACAAGATTCTTAAACATGGAGATTCATCCCCACTTTACCATAGATATTCTTGATTTATTACAATACCATGGATTTACTAATACCACATGCTCGAAAAATCATAACTCATTCATGTAGCACATGTTCATATGGCATTTTTTTCAAGTAATAATTTTAATTAAAAGGGAAGAAATAGCATAATTACTTTTGAGACAAATCTTAATTTTTGATTTGTGACTACTAGTAAGACTAGTGCGACCATATAAATTAAATGATTGGTAAATGCTTGTAGACATCAATGCATAAAAAGCATCAAAAAACATCATATTTTTTGTTGCTAAAAATTAAAAAAAAAAAAAAAAAAAAAAAAAAAAAAAAAAAAAAGCATAAAACTAAACTAAATTTAACTTTAATTTTAAATACTATTTTATTAGTAATTATAAAAATATCTAATATATAAGTTAACAATGTACATTTGGAAAAACATGGAAAAAATACATTTATTCATGGAGATTTACCCCCACTTTACCATAGATATTCTTGATATGTAAATAGACTTTGTTACAATACAATCAGCGAATTCAATGGCTTATCAATACTACATTCCCAAAAAACCATAACTCACTTCTTATGACATTTTTTTTATTGAATCAATTTAATTGCAAAAATGACATAACTACTTTGGAGATAAATCACAGCGTTTGATTTGAGCATGCTACTAAGAAAATTCTAAAATATTCCTTGGAGGTTAAATCCCTACCATCCACTTAATAATTGTTCATAATTAAATTAAAATTCTCGAAGCACTATATAAGCATGTCTACCGGCATAAATATTCTAAAATTTTCCGTAGAGCTTAAATCACTACCATCCACCTAATAACCATGGATAATTAAATTAAAATTCTAGAAGTCTTATTCCAAAATAGAGACATCTATTGATGTAATGAAGTTTGCAAGTAATATTTAGAAAATTTAATAAATTAAAAAAAATATAATGTTCAACATAAATAAAAAATTTAAATAACAACCTTTTATATACAGAGAAATTAGAAGTATAGGGAAAAAAAACTTATATTATCGGGTAGAGAGACACTTTTTATAATCTAACACAAGGAAGAAAAAAAGTGGAGTTGACATCTGTTATTTAAGATTATTAATAAGGAAAAAAATCCAAAGTAATATTTCAATGTTCAAATTAACAAATATTTCCATGTCAATTAGATGAATAGTGTGGATAATGGTTAAGAACATGTGTTTCCTTGTTAAAGGTTATAGGTTCAAATACAGTATAATTGATATGAGGAGATTTTATCCCTCCATGCTTGATACATCCCCATATTTTTATTATGTTTTTTTACTATTATTTTTAAATTTAATAATATACTACCCACATAAAGCACCTCTCAGTGGAAAATTTTCTTAGAATTTAAACATTTTAATGGTATTTGTTCCATATATGTACTTCCTTCCATGTTCAACGTAGAGTTGACACAAGGCGTTTAAAAAGATATTAGTAAAAAAAATATTTCAATGTAAACCTTGAATAAAATACTTCAATATCCACTTTATATAAGGAACATAAGTTATCGAAAGTATAAAAATTATCATCCTTAAAACATTTCAAGGATGTGCATATGATGGATATTTTTAATTCCCTATATAATCAACATGGAGTTGAAACACACATATATAAATTAATTGATTTAGTAAACTAACATAGTTCCATCTTAAATCAAATTGTACATTTTAATATTCTTTCAAGCTTTATTAATAATCTCCCTTGTTCATCCAAAATAGGTAGTGTTGTGCGTATATTAGTTGTTGATCCAAACTTTTTCTTCAAACATGAAACATGGAAGACAACATGTAAGACATCTTGAGCACCGAGGATGTTCTTGCCTTAAGGGGAGGGGATTGTAAAACCCCATTTATATTATAATTGTACTTAATCATGCCCTTGGTCCTTGTATGGGAATGTAAATGTAAATGGGAAAATACCTAGAATAATTGTAATTGTAATTTAAATACTTGTTGATGAAGTGTTGAAGCCTTGATACTATTAGAAAGGATAAATATTTTCAACCTTTCCAAGTAAAATATCTAATGGGAAGGTGCAACAATAAATGCCAACAACTATGAGAGAAGTGGGCAGTAGTACCAAGACTACTCAAGAGGTATGGACAACATACCATTAGAAAACTTCAATAGATTTTTTTAAATAACCAAGCATGGAGATGCCTAACATGTAATCCCATCAAGGGAAGCAAGTCGAGGAAGTTCAATATGAAATATAAGGAAAGACAGAGAAAAACAAAGAAGAAGGAGACAAGCACTAGTATATATTCTTGTCTGTGAGGAAAAAAAGAGAATAAGTGCAAGAGTGAGGAGAAACAAAGAGAGAGAATTCAAATGCGAATGAAATATAAGAGTGTAGATCGATGTGTAGTGTAGGGGAAGACATAGAGAAGAAGCGAGAAAAAGAAGAAAAACTGTGGAATCAAGTCACGTAATTTTTGTGGGGGATATCAATAACTGAGTCTTAGCCTACTCTAGAGGGATAAATTCATGTTGAGTATCATCTATGTATGCATGAAAATGTCGAAAGGAAGCATCGATAGACTCTATATTGAGATAAGGGCTCCTTTCATCTAATATGGGTCCATGGTGGCCATTTAATGTGAAGAGTGTTGGAAGATAGACACCTGAGCACCCGACAAAGCCATCAAGGAAATCTTGGTTGAGTGAAGGGATCTCCTAATTTTGTGCAAATTTCATTTTGACTACATTGGGATTGAGATTAGGCCCTAACTCTACAGGTAGAAAGAATCCATACTAACCTCATAGTGGATGAAGGAGAGTGGACTTCATCCTTAAACCATTAGTTGCATGGGAGATGTTTCCTTTAAGGTGCTTGCTATGTGGAACAACTAAGAAATCACCCATAAGAGTTGGGTAGAAACTTTTGTCTTAGTGTTATCTTAAGGAACTCATGAGCTAGCTCGATGAAGAAGAATGGTCTTCATGAGTTCACTCTATAGTGTTGAGTAGAACTCCCCTCATGTCTCTTGGTCTAGCTTGTGTGGCTAACTACAAGAATATTGTTATGAAACTAAGCCTATGGTACAGTGGAACATGTCTCACCCTTCATTATTTTCTAATAGCATAGGATATGGATTAGATATGTACCCTTGTGGACATCATATATGTAATATAAGATATATTAAAAATAAATAAATGGTCGATGTTGAAATGTATGTGTTTATGTGCTTGTCTACTTAATGTGTAATATAGTCTATATGATGTTTATTTATGATGTGAGATAGTACATCTAATTGAAATGGTTGTATAATGCTCACATGCACATGTTAAATATTTAACATACTTATGCTCATGCCTTTAATGTTATTGTTGGGGTGGGGTCCCCTGGGTCATTTTTGGGATTAAAAACCCAAGTTTTGATATAAATTTTGGTAAAATATGTAAAGTCTCCATGATTGGCAGATGCGGAGCGCGTATGTAATTAGGAGTAAAAAGGACTTTAGCCCCTTGTCTATGTAAATTTGAGTCGGTTTTGAGATCCACCCATGGTCCGCGGACCATGGGATTGTATAAATAGGCATGTCTTAGAAAGTATACGGGATAAGTTGATGATGATGGATGTAATGGGTTGATAGAAGATAACGCGGAGAAGTGAGTCATAGAGGAGGGAAAGGCTCTACAACTGAGTGCACAGAGGCCTAGAGTAGAGTCCATAGCTGAGTGCATGGACCCTTGCAGCTGAGTGTGTAGGGCAGTTTTGTGTCTATAACCCCATGTGGAAAATCAATAAAGCAGATTTTTGAAGAATTACTATGTTTATCTATTTACTTTTGTTCAATTATGATTGTGATATATGTTGTGATTTAATAATGTCTTTATGAAATATTGATCTATTGATGCGCGACTCAATGGGATACACCTTGATAATTGTACGCAATGAATGTTAAATACATTCGCGAAGATTATAATACAGTCTATTATGTTTGTTAAATAATTAATTAGATCTATGTGATCTCTAATCTAGGGTTATTTTTTGATGCGCGTAGGTGGATTATTCAACTATTAAAGGTATGCAAAGACCTATCGTAGACCTTCGCGAAGGTCTAAAGACTGCTTAAAGGAAGTTGCAGTACTGAGCCCTAGGGGCTTATAGATCTGCACGAAGGAAAATCTAAGGCAATAAAAGACATCATATTGATCTTTGGATGCAGAAACTTGGTTCCAGCATCCCCCTATACTGCTTCGGGTGAGACTTCAACCTGCGCAATGGGGGTTGATTCCAAAATGGTCAGTAGTGTAGGGTTTTGTTTGGTGCAATTAACTATGAACCTGGGTCAGGACCCACTAAGCCAATAGTTATAGATAGGAAGTAAATGACTCCTTCAACAAGGGATTGAAGGAATTCTAGTCCCAGCCATGGCTGGTGTTCATAGTCTATCATCAAATGTGTGATGTGCTCCTCCCAAGTAGCATTGTATAAAAGTATACCACCCAAATAGGCCAATAAAAAATGGATATATAAAAAGGCGCAATATATTTTTCATTAAAATCGTAAATGTATCTGGTTCATTCAATAGGTTGAATGACATGACTAACCACTCATACAAACCTTGACTGGTTTTGAGGGCAGCCTTGTTGAAGTTTTAACTAGGTTCGGTCTTCATAATGATGTATTTAAAGAGTTCGAAAAGAATTTATTTTATTATGTCCCATTTGAAAATTTAAAATAAATAAAAATGAATTTAAAAGTATATTTTAGTGTCTCCAAGTTGACCAAGTTGACCCTCCTAAAAACAAGTCATTTTGCAAAAGGGACATGTCCCTTCTCACGAGGAAACAACTATATATTGGCACCTCTCCCGCACAATTTTCAACCTATTTAGATATCATATGTGGAAATTAATATGAACTATATGAGGCTAATGCAAGTTGTCTAAGGCATCACATCTTTGTGGTTATATGAATTTTTGAAGCAGTATTTTTCTGTGGGATGCGACATTTAAGAACTAGAATATTGATTCTTGTGATCAAACTTATTGAAAGAGTTGTGGTATAGTTTGGATGGATAACTTGGTACTTGGGTAATCAATCTACTATTCAATTTTTCTATGACTTGGATTTCTCTTGTTGACTAAGATTCTATAAGGAAAGTATTATTAAGTTTTCGCCTTGTGGGTTTTGCCCTGGCAGCTGGCCTAATTTATGGTGTTTCTTGTCCTTTTGTGCAATGTATTTTTATAATTGCTTGATGACATAATTAAATGAAGTAAATGCTAAATGAAAACAACTTATAACATTCGCAAGTAATTATCTTGATTAGAAATTCTAGATTGCAATTGAATTTCAACATGGTATTAGAGCTAGTTATATAAATTCATTTGATCATCAAGTAATATATTCTTGATCATATGAAGCGATTCAAGAAGAATAAAACGGGCATATATCTTGTAAATTTCAAGCTCCTCTATGGTATATCTCTATACAAAGGAACCAAAATTTTTTGATCATCTTTGTGCTACAGGGCTAAAAATATGTGGAATATAATCAAATGGAAGCGACCAAAACTGCAAATTATCTCTAAGGTCGAGACTCTATACGTAAACTTTTTGGTTATGTTGGGCTTAGTTCCCTAAGGTATGTTGGGTCAAGTTCAAGCTCTATTATGTTGGGCCAAGTTCCTAGTGTTGGCATTATGGTATAGGTGTTGTCCTTGATGGAAACTCACTCACATGTCAGTTCAGATTTGATAAAGGGCAACTCCCATTGTAACAGGTCAATTCAGGGTTAACAGGGAAATGGTTCATAAGAACGGGATGTTGGAACAAAGGACTACAGATCAGAATCAAGAAGTTGAAGAAAAAGGATGTTTTAAGTTAGTTTAAGTTGTATACGCAAGTTCACCTTGTCCAAGTAGCGTATACAAGTGAGTTCACAGAATGAAAAGAGCGTATACATATGCACACAATTTCACAGAAGGAAAAGCGCATATGGGCTGGAAAATTAGGGTTAAAAGAATACCAAGGGTCAATACCATGGTAGTAGCCCACAATATTGAATGGAGTAATAGATATTTGATCTCGTCCAAGAATACCACAGGTTCTAAGTGTTATTTTGGTCTGAGGTATTGAGAAAGGCTAAAACTATATAAGGAGGAGGAGATCAAAGGGCTAGATGTGGAAGTGAAGGAGTTTTTCATGAATACTTCTATCTGAAGTATATATTATGTTGTAAGGGTTATGGTTATGATATGAACTGAAATATATTGTGCACCTTTTGATACAATGTTGGATCGGGATCATGAGACCTGAAATGACTCATCATTGTATGATTTGATAATTGTTGGGCTAGATCTAGCGCATGTTTTATCCTATAAATGTTATGATCTGGATATCATGAAAAATTTTAGGGGTGAATTTTTTCCCTTGGGCTAAATTAAGGCATTTTATATTTTTATTGGGTGAATATTTTGTATCATAGTACATTGTTACAAATCGCCTCAGATTTATTTTATAAAAAAATTAGTTATGGAGGTTAGCCCACCTTATTTTAAGGGAGAGTGTAAAAAAAGTAAATTTTGCCCTTGAAATTAGGAGTTACAATCTTCCATTTGCCCTCATTTTCAAGAAAATGTATTTATGATAGTTATAAATAAAAATATAAATATAGTGGAGGTATGGTAAATAAATAAAAAGCTATTTTTATACTTACTCCAAAGCTATAATAAATAAATAAAAATACAAATAAACTGGAGGTATGGTAAATAAATAAAACCTCTTTTTTATATTTAGTCCATAACCCTCTTTCTATTTAAGAAGGCTCAAAAATGAGTTTTTGTTTAAGTGAATCCTATGGGCCAAATACCATATTTACAAAAGAGGTATGGTAAATTAATAAAAATATAAATAAACAAGAGTATGGTAATTTTTTATATTTACTCCACATGTCACCTTATATTTATGAACACACAAGTGTGTAAATAAATAAAAATATAAATAAACTATAGGTATGGTAAATAAATAAAACCTCTTTCTATATTTAGTCCATAACCCTCTTTCTATTTAAGAAGGCTCAAAAATGAGTTTTTGTTTAAGTGAATCCTATGGGCCAAATACCATATTTACAAAAGAGGTATGGTAAATTAATAAAAATATAAATAAACGAGAGGTATGGTAAATAAATAAACATTTTTTATATTTACTCCATAAGCCACCTTATATTTACGAACACTCAAAAAATGTGTTGTATTTAGGTAAAGCCTATGGGCCAAATTATTATTAATACCATGCAAAAAAAGATTATTAACCCTAATATTAGTATTAATAAAAATAAAGATGGCACATAGTATTGACCCATGGTATTCACATGGAATGCAACCTATTTAAAGGGGGAATTAAACTGGCATAGATCCATCTTTACTCTGGATCAAATATCGTGATATGCAAACTAACATAGAGTGAAAACTAACATAGAGTGAAAAAATATTTGATCCCTCTTGGGGCTTGGTAGATCAAGAGTAAAAATGGATCTTGTAATTTAATGTCACTTAAACATTTTAAATTGGTTAAAATAAAAATCAATTATTAATTTTATTAATTTTTATAAATTACTAATAGTAGTTTTTAAGTCCAGGTTTATGATAACCCATGGTATTGACCCATGATAATACCATGGTATTCATGTGAGCATAGACTATTTAAAGGGGAAATTCTATCAGGTTAGATCCATCTTTATTCCGGGTCTACCAAGTGCTCGAAGGGATAAATAAGTTTCATCCCTCTAAGAGTGGTAGATGTGGAGTTAAGATGGATATAGGTTGGTTTTTATGATAATAAAGATATTAAATAGACTTAGGAAATTATATTGTAAAAAAAATCCTAAGGTGAATGGCTAAAGCTACATTTAGTCCCTTCACAAAATTTAGTAAAAAATACTGATATCTCCATTAATATTGGTTTTTCTGATTTAACAAAAAAAATTCAAAACAATGAAATCTTAACTCTTTCCACATCACCCTCGTAGAAGAGAGATAGTCGTTGCTCATATTTCCCACCATTTTTCAAACATTCTCAGTATGATATCTTCATGAAAAAGTTAAGGTATTGATCTTGGATTAGTTGTTTGAAAAATATGCTAGTTTGTACAACCTTTCATCTTCTCTGCTATTCTTAGATTGTCGTAATGATTTGTAGGGGTTGAGTCACTGCACCATATTGTCCTAAAAGGCGGAGATTGTGCACCAAAAAGAAAATTAATCCACATGTTACAACACTATTAAAAATGGTATGAAGGTAGTGAATTATGATAATAAGAAATTTAGATTGGGAGAGACGTAATTAAATTTTATTATTTAATTGAATATTTCTAATTAAAATTAATAAATCTACATTTATAATTAGTATATGATTGAAGGCTTTTGACAACGATTACTTCTTTCCATTATGATCCCCTTCAGGCACTTTGGGATACCTACGTACTTCATTATATTATGTAATTGGGCTTGCTAACTTTCTTTCTTTTCGCCAGTTGGAGTCTATGAATAAAAAAAATTTGAGCTATTTGGCAAAAGGTAGCTTGACCAAAAGCTGTAGACGAAAACATTAATCTCTCCTACCATGACAACATGGCCACTTAAAACTTGCAACATTATGTAGAAAGTGAAAATTATTTTCTTTTTTTCAGACATGTATGAATTAGTATATTACAATTAATGAATATGTTTTATTATTATCATATATGTTTCATACCTTTAACAAAACATGTCGCCAAAGACTTCACAATGTTTTATTATTGTAGTGAAAGATTTTTCTAAGTTCTTACAAGATTTTATAATTGACGTGAAAATCACCATGACTTTACAAATAATTAATCTGTGAGAGATCCCAAATATATATATATATATATATAATATATATATATATAGATATATATATATATATATATAATATATATATATATATATATATTATTATATTAGTATAAAATTGCCTCCCATTTTTCCTATGTATCATGGGGATTCGCCCATTTATTATACATATAAATTTATGGTGGTTCTTAAAATTTTCCCTGCTAGATACGGCTGAAGTCTAGAATAGTTGTAAAGTTTTAAGTTAGTATTTGCAGATCTATATACTGGTTCTCCTTGGTGAAGGCATGTGTACACGCTAGTTCTACTCTTCCAAGTAGCGTATGCAAAAGAAAAGCCTGTTATTTAGAGATGACTCATCTATCTTATCAGTGCTGCTATTTTACTATTGTCTATCAATGATGTCTTCATAGATATGAAATTAGAACTGACTATTTAAGGATATTCAGTCTGATCGTTGATTGATTAAGTGAGAAAGGTGATCTTTGCTGCTATCTGTTTAGAACTCTGTAAAGTGACAGTAGATCTTCAGAATATTCTAGTTGATATAGTTTTGATTCAGAGGTTTTTATGATTCAGTATTTTTAGAGGCATATGCAGGTTAGGTTAAAGGAAGTAATGTATACATGCAGGTTGGCTTCACTAAAGTAGCATATACATTTTGACATATGATTTTTGAGTTTGCAGTTGATGATGCAGGTTTCTGGGTTCAACACAGTGTTCTGGTGACAATGATCTGACTGTTCAGATTAACTGATTGTTGGTTGATGCAGTTATTATTGAGTTTGATATTTAATGTTACTGATGGGTCCAGTGTGAAAATTTGATGAAACGTGGCCTTCATATTGTGTTGTTGTGATCCGAGTTGACTTAACTCCTGGATTTAACCAAGATCTTTTGGTTTTTTTATGTGATTAGAATTGCATTTAAAAGATCATAAAGGAACAAAGATGCATGTTGTAAAGAAGAGAGAACATGACAAGAATCAACAACATATAACACAAGATGTTGATAACGGAGTTCGTCCAAGAGGGACTACGTCTTCGGGCCTTGGTGTCAAGATGGTGTAGGCCACTACATTAAGTGCTAGAAAGAGTGATGATTTACATGCATGTGTTTTCTCTATCATGCAAGGAATATGCCCTCACGCAGGAGTGGCTCTAAGAGATGTTCCGTTGCAGGAACTCTCATTAAAAAAAAATACTCCTATGAGCATGACATAATTTCATGTATGTTAATAATGAGCATCCCGCCAACATGGCATCAAAGGGATCTCAATTCACACATACATGGCAACACATGAGTATCCCATCAACATGATGACAAAGGGATCTCAATCAAAATATGACAATAAGTACGTTTCACATCAAGAACAAAAACAAGGTCCCACATCAAACATCAAATAGGGATCTATACAACACAATGCATCTCAATCAAAGAGATAAAGAAATACATGATCGCATTGCATATACCTCACATCAAGGAGTTATCTGAAGAAGAGGATGATAAAATGTTGGATCTGGCTACACCATAAATCTCTTTGCGTTGAATCTCATGGAAATGACTGCTCACACATTGAATGCTAACACTTGCACTCCACTTTGAAAAGTGGCCGAAAAATGGAATGACCAAATGGAAAGTCTAATTACACCATCAGATTCATGGCATTAAATAGTGTAAAATCGATTGTCAAATTTATGGATTCTAACAAAGTGAAAATATAGGGCTATAGGAATCTCTTAGATTCCCCTAGATTCCTCAAAGATTCCCTCCTTCGGCGCATCTAAAGATCCACTGCTCAGATCAAAATTTTGTATGTGCCATCAGGTTCGTGTCACTGAGAGGTGTAGGATCGAAATAAAGTTTGTCCAATTTTGACACTGGCAATATTTCACCCTCCTGAAAATTTGGCTGAATCATGGTTCCACCTGCAAAAATTAATTAAAAATCTCCTCGAACTCTATGCTGCATTCTGCCTCTCTCACGCATTGAGAAAAATGAGTTTATATGGTGGTAGGGTGGCGGAATTTACAAAGCCGCCACCTGTGGTGTGGTGGTTAGGTGGCAGAATGGAGGCAGAGAGGTCAGGGGATAAAATCCTGCTTCTCTCAAAATTATATACAACAGTTTGATTTTTATTTGAAAATGGTGTGCGGTTTGCTTTGGTGGTTATGCATGTGTTGTAACCGTTTACATGTTGGGCGCATTTTGTTTTATTTAAATGTTGTATTAAATGGCAGAGTGTGATTTGTTTTGGCATATGCCATATGGCGCCGTCAGGTGGGGGCCGGCCCATGTGGGCCGAGCAAGTTCAATCCTCGACGGCTCCACATTTAATGTGATGGAATATTAATAGTGGGGTGGTTGGGGTGCGAGTCGGGTCCACCGTAGGTGGCCCACCCACCCCATACATAATGTATATTTGGAATGTTGGTTATCCTCGTCGACCATATTTAATTTTAAAAATTTGATTTATAATATGATATGATTTTGGATTCGATAGGGGTGGCAGGGGTCATGGCCTGCCACCTCAATTAATATTTTTTTTATGTTTATTAACCATGGGGATATTTTTGATTTTGTCTAATATAAGGGTTATTAGATAAATTAAGTAGGTCATAATTTCACCTATTTTCGGGAGCTAGGTTTCATGCCAGTTGACGGTGAATTTGTAGGAGACTTAAACACTGCCCACAACACAACTTTGACCAAAACTTTGACTGGCTCGTTCTCCCTCATACAAGCTTGGATTTGAGTTCCATTCACATTGTTGGAATCAGGGCAATGAGCACCTCGATCTGGTGCTGGTTTGGGAACAATCTAACCACTTTGAATTTTGACCCTTTCTTAGTCCTCTGGGACTTCTGCCTGTGTTTGGAGCCACCTGGATCAATCCTCCCCACATGGGAGCTTTTGGTCCTCCAAAAGAATGAAAAATAATCTGCAACTTCCTATACCTTGTCTGCACTTACAAGTCTCTGATAGGTTACCCTTCTTTCTCCTTCACCTTTGTCCTTTGGAGCCATAAGCGATGAGCCGACACCTGCAACCTCTACAAACCTGTAGTACATTGTTTTGAAAATTACATGCTTAATTCATATGAACAACTAATGACCCAAGAATCCCATACTTTCCACGATTTTATAACACATACTCGGTGGTCAAGTTTACATCAAAACGGAACAATATCCCAACTATGAAAACAAGGCCAAAATATCATTGTTGCTCAACGAAGTGATGGAAAACTCATCATCATTGCAACGCATGATTTACAAAAATAGGGCCAAACACTATTTTTTTCTTTGACAAGTGATGGAAACACAACATCACTTTCACAGTTTAAAATGCAACACAAAATAAAACCAAACATCATTGTTGCTTAACAAGTGATGGAAAACACATCATCACTTTTACATTTTAAAACTCCACAAATGATTTACAAAAGCACGACCATGACAGGCTAACATATCTAGAAACCATTTTTCACTTATCGATGTGAATGGGTCATCCCCCTGTGGTGATTTTTCTTGTCGAACAACTGTTTCACTTGGTTCATGCATCAACGCTTTGTCTTTAAGGTGCTGCTCTTGATGGAGCCTCCAACATGTGGCTCTTTGATGGCAACTTCTGTTGCAATGACTACAATAAGTTTTTTTCCTCCAAATCTGCTTTACCTTCGTCTTTGTCTGTTGTTGAGGGGGTCTTTCATGCCTCCTCCTTTTGTGTGCTGCTATTCTTTTCGAGAACTTAACGAATGTATGGTTATGTAATCCACAAAAGGTACATGTTTTTTGATGCTTTGATTTATGTGCATCATTAACAACATGATTATAATTTAAATGAACATTTGAATATTGAGACTGCTTATACCTTTCCTTGTTGTCTCTAGTGTCATTATGGTGATGAGAGCTTGCCTCGGCTCTTTCCCTGCAATGGGCAACCATAGGATGATGGTGATGTGTTCCCATCATTCTCTTTCCTTGACGATTTCAACGATGTCTCAGAAGAATCTGACACCTTTGAGCATTCTCCTTAGGTGTATCCCAAGCCTGCATATCGAGGTCTCGCCACAACCTCCAATGGTTGAGTTATGCCTTGGTTATTAACACCAAGTTCTTCCTCCTCCTTGTACCTCATCCTAGTAAGGAGCTTCATGTTTGTCCCTGTAATTGGTATCTCCACATCCCCAACATAAATCATACTATGTGAAGACAAAACTGAAGGGAAATCAACATCTTTTACCTTCCCTGTCGAGTTGGAAAGAATTGATGAGGGCTTCTCATCATCTGTTGTCAGCGGTTCTCTTGCTGTCTCGGCGCATTCCCCAATTTCCTTCCTGACATACCCAAGTCCTGCCTGACGGGGTAATTCCTTTACTTTAATGGGGTTGATGATGCCATGGCCATTAATGCCCAAGCATTTTCCTTCATACCCCATTTTCTTCAACAGCTTGGAGAAAATTCCTGTGGTATGATTTTCAAAAACAGCGAAATCATCATCAGGACACATACATGAAGACAGAGAATTACTTTTTACCTCACATGGGTCATGCTGCAGCTTTTCCAAGGCCTCATCCTTAGCTTGCAGCTGTCGTAGCAAACTATGTTTCTGCTCTTTCTCTTCATGTAGAAGCATATTCAATTCAACATTCTCTGTTTAAATATTCTGGTTGTTGTGCTTTAGTTCTTCTAGGGCCTCTTCTATGGCTCGCAACTGAAGCTACAATCGCTCCTTTTCCTCTGTGTCTTTTTGTAGAGCTTCATACATTATTTACACCTTTTGGGAAATTCTGAGCATGATCTCGTACATTGCTTTGTCATCCTCCATCGTTGCATGTTCCATTGTTCATGCTCGCAATCCACATCCTCGCAAAGACCGCTCCGATACCAAACTTGATCTGAGTTGAATCAACTCCCAGATTTAACCAAGATATTTTGCTTTTGTGATGTGATTAGAATTGCATTTAAAAGAGCATGAAGGAACAAAGATGCATGTCATAAGGAAGAGAGAACATGACAAGAATCAGCAACATATAACACAGGCATTGATAACGGAGTTTGTCTAAGAGGGATTACGTCTCCAGGCCCCGGTGTCAAGATGGTGTAGGCCACTGCATTAAGTGCTGGAAAGAATGATGATGTACATGCATGTGTTTTCTCTATCATATAAGGAATATTCCCTCATGCAGGAATGGATCCAAGAGATGTTCTGCTACAGGAACTCTCATTAAAAAAAAGGACTCCTATCAGCATGACATAATTTCACATATGTTAATCATGAGCATCCTGCCAACATGACATCAAAGGGATCTCACTTCACACATACATGACAACACATGAGTATCCCATCAACATGATGACAAAGGGATCTCAATCAAAACATGACAATAAGTACATCTCACATCAAGAACAAAAACAAAATCCCACATCAAATATCAAACAGGGATCTATACAACACAATGCATCTCAAGCAAAGAGATAAAGAAGTATATGATCACACTGCATATACCTCACATCAAGGAGTTATCTGAAGAAGAGGATGATAAAATTCTAGATCTGTTTGCACCATCAATCTCGTAGTGTCGAATCTCATGGAAATGATTGCTCGCACATTGAATGTTGACACCTGCACTCCACTTTGAAAAGTGGCCAAAAAAGAGAATGACCAAATGGAAAATTTGATTACACCATCAAATTTGTGGCGTCGAATAGTGTAAAATCAACTTTCAAATTTCTGGATTCTAACAAAGTGAAAATCTGGGGCTACATGAATCTTTTAGATTGCCCCTAGATTCCTCAAAGATTCCCTCCTTCGGGTCATCTAAATATTTTCTACTCAGATCAAAATTTCGTCTGCACCATCAAGTTTGTGTCGCTGAGAGGTGTAGGATTGACATAAAGTTTGTCCAATTTGGACACTGGTAAAATTTCGCCCTCCTGAAAATTTGGCTCAATCATGGTTCCGCCTGCTCTTTTCCAAGCTCATGGTTCCACCTGCAAAAATTAATTAAAAACCGCCTCGAACTCCATGTCGCATTCTACCTCTCTTGCGCACTGAGAAAAATGGGTTTATATGGTGTTAGGGTGGTAGACTTTACAAAGCTGCCACCCGTGGTGTAGTGGTTAGGCAACAAAATGGAGGCAGAGAGGTCAAGGGATCAAATCCCGCCTCTCCCAAAATTACATACAACAATTTGATTTTTATTTCAAAATGGTGGTTTGATTTGGTGGTTATGCATGTGTTGCAATCGTTTACATGTTGGGTGCATTTTGCTTGATTTAAACATTGTATTAAATGGTGAAGTGTGATTTGTTTTTGCGTATGCCATATGGGGCCGACCGGTGGGGGCCAGCCCATGTGGGCCAAGTGGGTTCAATCCCCACCGGCTCCACATTTAACGCGATGGAATATTAATAGTGGGGTGGTTGGGGTGTGTGCCGGGTCCACCAGAGGTGGCCTGCCCACCGCATACATAATGTATATTTGGAATGTTGGTTGGGGGCCGACGGGGGTCATGGCCCATCGGCCATATTTAATTTTGAAAATTTGATTTATAATATGATACGGTTTTGGGTCCGACGGGGGTGGCGGGGGTCATGGCCCGCCACCTAAATTAATATTTTGTTCTACTTTTATTAACCATGGGGATATTTTTGATTTTGTCTAATATAAGGGTTATTAGACAAATTAAGTAGGCCACAATTTTGCCCGTTTTCGGGAGCTAGGTTTCATGCCGGTTGATGGTGAATTTGTAGGAAACTTAAACCTGGCCCACAACCCAACTTTGACCAAACCTTTGACTGGCTCGTTCTCCCTCATACGAGCTTGGATTTGAGTGTTGTTCCCACCGTTGGAATCAGGGCGATGAGCACTTCGATTGGGTGCTATTTTGGGAATAATCTGACCACTTTGAATTTTGACCCTTTCTGAGTCCTTTGGGACTTCTTCTTATGTCTAGAGCCACCTGGATCATGTTGTGTACTAGGAGTATCCAGTCTAAAAATTTATGAAATGTGATCCTTGGAGGAAGAGAGAAGGTCATAGCCTTCTGTAGGCCGATGCCTACGTACTGGTAAACATATCGGCTAGTACAAGAGCTAGGGGGTTGTAGCTACCTTCCAATAGAAGATGGAGAACGAGAGAAGGTTGTAGCCTTCTGTAGGTGGGTACCTGCGTATTGGTATAATTCTGCACCAGTACAAGATTGTAAACAGATTCTATTTATATTAAAAGAAGACAAAGACGACATCAGCAGGTAGTTTTTCTCCTGCATTTGGTTTCCACCTTAAATCTTGGTGTTCATTTATGTTGCTTATGTGTGATGGTTTATTTTGTTATTACTGCACATAGTTTATGTTTAATGATGTATCGATGAACTAATTAAAGATCAACATATGATGAATTAACTGAATCATAAGTTCACTGGATATACGTTGGTTTCCTTAAGAATAGTTGTGTGCCCACGTGAATTCCCTTCACTGTAGTAGCATATATAAATATGATTACGAAATGAAAAATTATTGATTTGTAAATATTGATTCACACCCCCCCAGTATTATTCCCAACAATTGGTATCATAGCAGGTCCCTTAGAAGAAGCTTGATCGCTTGAAGGGAGATCTCTCAAGATGAACAATCACAAAGGCATGGGATCTAGAAAACCACCAATATTCAATAGAAACAACTTAGTATATTGGAAGATAAGAACTAGAGCCTATCTTCAGTCACTTGGAGCTGATGTTTGGGAGATTGTGGAAGGGGGATACCGATTTCCAACAGAAATACCCACATATACAACAAGAAAGAAGTTATATGAAATCAATGCCAAAGTCGTCAATACTTTATTGGGAAGTTTGTCAGAATCAGAGTTCATCAAAGTCATGCAACTCAAGACAGCCAAGGAAATATGGGACAAAATAATTCATAGCTACGAAAGAGACTCCCACGTAAAACGTGCTAAGCTCCAAACTCTCAAAATTCAGTATGAAACTCTCAAGATTCATAGTGATGAAAGTATTGCTAGTTACTTTTTATGAGTAGAAGAGATTGTAAATCGTATGAAGAATTTGGGTGAAGAAATAAAGGAGGCTACTTTAGTAGAGAAAATTTTGAGATCTTTGTCTTCTAACTTTGAGGCAAAAGTATCCGCCATAGAAGAAAAGCAGGATTTTCAATCTATTAATGTTGTTCAACTTCATGGAATTTTAACTGCCTTTGAAATGAGAAAAGGAGGTCTATCAAATATTAGAGAATCCGCTTTCAAAGCTTCAACAAAGTGAAAATAAAAGGAAGATCTCAAGGAATCAAGATATATTTCAGAAGAAGATGAGCTAAACTTTATAAAGAAGCTTCAATGGGGTTCCAGAAGATTCAGAGGTAAGCTTCCATTCAAATGTTTTTCTTGTGTAGAGTTGGTCATTATGCTGCTAAATGTCCTCATAAAGATAATCATGAAAAAGGAAAGGAGTCTGCAAAAGGTAATAGAAAATAGTTTGTTAATAGAAGAAGTTATTATACTCATGAAATAGTGATGGCTTGTCTAATAGTGATGAAGATGAATATGAAAAAGATTTTAAACTACTCATGGCTTATGACAATGATGATTTTATGGATGCCTTAGAAGAGGAAGATTTCCTTGAAGAAATCACTAAACTTAAAATATGTTTCGAAGAACAGAATATGGTCATAGACACTTTGACACATCAACTCACTGAAAGAGAAAAGAACAACGAAAAATTAGAATGTGAAGTGGGTCTAATAAAAGAACTTGAGAAAACAAAATATCTTAATCTTAGATTTGCTAAAGGATCAAAAACCTTAGATGAAATCATCAAGGCTCAGCATTCTTTGCTTATAAATATTGGTCTTGGATACACTGAAGAAACATACCAACCAGAAAAGCCTTCAATCAGCACCAGAAGCTATCTTGGAGCAGCAAAAACTAGTGAACAGTACGTCAATCCTCAACAAAAGCCTAAAAGTACTCATCAGGTAAATCATGCTCATTTTACTCCAAGGATGAGCATCAATAGAAGCATCAACCAAAAGGTAATCAATACCAAAATATTTTATTATCACAAAAACTTCTTTAATGGACAATGTTTTTCATGCCATAACTTTGGTCATAAGGCTACCCAATGTGTTGCTTACAAAACTATCATGACTAGAGAAGCATGAAAACAAAGGAGCGTGATAGGAATCAAGAAAAGTTCTTATAATAACTTTTCTCCTCTTGAATATGAAATTGAATGTTCATTTTGCAATAACTTTGGTCATGAAGAATCTGAATGCAAGAGAAAATTTCAGTCAACAATTCAAAAGGAGCAAACATCATCAAATTCCAAGGTATGGAAAAAGAAGGAATTTCAATCAGAAAGATGTGGCATAGCTCTGTTTGCAAAAGGGCAAGAAAATAAGTGGTACATTGATAGTGGATGCTTTAAACACATGACAGGTGGTAAATATAAACTCCTTTCATACAATGCTTTAGAAAAGGAAAAGAATGTCTCTTTTGGAAATGACACACCAGCTATCATTAAGGGTAAAGGTTCTGTCTATTTGAAATAAAAGGTTAAAGTTGGAAATGTTATGTATGTTGATGGTTTAAAGCATAACTTGTTGAGTGTCATTTAAATGTGTGATCAAGGAAATAAAGTTGTGTTTCGATAAAATGGATGTGTGGTTCGTGAGCTTGACACATGAAAGACCATAATCAAAGGTACAAGAACTCCAAGAAATCTAATTATACTAAAAGGAGGTGAAAAACAATGCTATCTAAGAAAAACAGAAGAGAATTGGTTATGGCACAGAAGATTGGGGCATCTACGCTTTTCTCAAATAATAAAAGCATGTAGGCTCAAGGCGGTTCGTGATCTTCCAGATATCATCATCCCATAAAATACCATCTGCAAACCATGTCAAGTCGGTAAGAAAACCAGATTTCATTTCAATGACAAAGAAGGATCAGCAAGTAAGCCTCTTGAACTTATTCATACTGATTTGCGTGGACCGACAAGGAAAAAGTCACCTCAGGGAGAAGAATACTTCATTTTATTCATTGATGATTTTTCTAGAATGTGCTGGATTGGTTTACTAAATCGTAAAGATGAAGCATTTGAAAAGTTTAAAGCCTTCAAAACTTTAGTTGAAAATGAATCAGATCTAAAATTCAAATGTCTCAGATTTGATCGGGGAGGAGAATTCATATCAGATGAATTTTTTGAATTTTTGAACAACATGGAATAAAAAGACAGTTCTTTGTTGACATAACTCCTCAACAAAATGGCATGGTGGAAAGAATGAATAGAATAGTTCAACAAATGGCTCAAGCTATGCTTGAAGAATCTGGAACTCCTGCCACCTTTTGGGGTGAAGTTGCACATACTGCAGTAAATATTCTCAAAAAAGCTAATGTTGGTGTAAATAATGATCAAACTCCATATGAACTTTGGTATGGTAAGCCTCCTACTATAAAACACTTCATAGTTTTTGGAAGCAAATGTTTTATCAAAAGGGATAATGAAAAACTTGGTAAGTTTGAATCCAAAGCAGACGAAGGAATACTTCTTGGTTATTCATCTAGAAGTAAAGGATACAAATGTTATAATAAAATACTTCGAAAAAATGTTGAATTCATTGATGTTGTAATCGATGAAACATGCAGAAATCCAGAACTAGTGAAATCCACAAAGGAAGATGACAACAAGGAAGACGATGAATGCTTTCGTGTATCAAATCAAAATGATATAGAGGAAGAAACCAATGAAGCATTAGAAGAATATACAACTGATATGGAAAAGGCTCCATCGAGATATGTTCAAAAGAATCATCCAGAATCTCAAATTCTAGGAGAGAGAGTTTGGAGTACAAATAAGAAGAAATCTTGTATGAGCTTCCAATTATCTAGCATTACTTTCCTCCATATAACCACAAAATGTTAATGAAGCTAGACAATATGAATGTTGGGTTAAGGCCATGGATGATGAACTTGACCAAATTGAAAAGAATGATACTTGGGAATTAGTTCCTAGACCTCATGATAAAAATTTTATAAGAACAAAATGGATATTCAAGAATAAGTTGAATGAAAATGGAGAGGTTATTAGAAATAAAGCAAGACTTGTGTGTAAATTCTCAATAAGAAGGTATAGACTTTGAAGAAAATTTTGCGCCTGTTGCCAAACTTGAAGCCATAAGAATGTTTCTTGCTCTTTCAAGTTTTCTAAAATTTAAAGTGTATCAAATAGATGTAAAATATACATTTCTTAATGGAGATTTAGAAGAAGAAGTTTATATTGAACAACCAGAAGGATTCATTCTAGGAAATGATGCAAAGCCTATATGCAAGCTTAAAAAGGCTCTATATGGACTAAAACAAGCTCCAAGGGCTTGGTATTATCATCCTGACAAATATCTACATCAACAAGGCTTCAAAAAAGGATATGCAAACAACAACTTATACACAAAGAGTGAAAGTGATAAATTGTTGATTATTGTTGTGTATGTTGATGATATCATCTTTGGCAGCAATGAAAAATCTATGAGTCAGAACTTTGCTTATGTTATGCAGCAAGAATTTGAAGTGTCTTTACTTGGTGAACTAACTTATTTTTTTTATCTACAAGTACAACAAGCAAAAGATGGCATTTTTCTTTCACAAACTAAATATCTCAAGCAGATTCTGAACAAGTGCGGAATGGAAGATTCTAAACCAGTATGTACTCCAATGTTAACAGGATGTAGTCTCAGTTCTAATGATGAATCACCTACAGTGAATCAACCAGCATACAGATATATGATTGGAAGTCTATTTTATCTAACAAGTACCAAATCAGATATCATGCATGCAGTAGGAATTGTTGGAAGGTTCCAAGCCAATCCAAAGGAATAACATCTCCAAATTGTAAAAAGAATATTCAAATATCTCCATGGAACTCAAGACTTTGGTCTATGGTATCCTAAAGATACAAATCTCACTCTTCATGCATATATACAGATGCGGATTGGGTAGGAAATTTTGATGATCGAAAAAACACTAGTGGAGGTGCATTCAATATGTGATCGTGATTAGTGTCTTTGTTCAGCTAGAAACAAAGTTCAATTTCATTATCCACAGGTGAAGCAGAATATGTGGCTGTTGCATCTTGCTACACACAACTACTTTGGATGATGCAAACATTTCAAAATATTCAAATCACATGTTCTCCACCCATCTCCATTCTATGTGATAATAAAAGTGCCATTAGTATTTCTAGAAATACAGTCATGCACTCCAAGACCAAGCACATACCCATTAAGTACCACTTTCTACGAGAACAAGTGCTTGAAAAAAAGTTTAAATTGGAGTATGTTCCCTCCAAAGAGTAGGTTGCTGATATATTTACCAAACCCCTTCCCAGAGAAACATTTGAATATATCATACAAAAGCTGGGAGTAATTTTTGCATCATCCCGTTGTTAAATCCAATTTTGAGAGGAATGTTTCCTATATGCAGGATACATGAAGCAGAGTCGCGTATATACATGGGTTTCTGTGGCTGCAGGAGCGTATATGTTTTTCTGATAGAAAAACAGTGGGTCAGACTCAAAATTAGTTTCTGACATGGGTGTTCAGTATGATATTGATGGTTATAGTATGTTGATATACTTTGTTCATTTCTATTTATTTAATTGATGAAGATGCTTTAATGAATGATTTGTTGACAATGCACAGGTGGCATAGGTTCAGGGGGAACATTAGCCTTCAAAAACATTATGCATTGTTGGCATCATGGTTGCTTAATTCAACTATGGTCTCAGATATTCATATCATTTGTTGTAAAGGTCATGTAAAGGCCTATGGTGTAATTATTTGTCTCTGTCTGCCATAGTCTATTAATGAGTCCTTTTGGACATATGATGTAATTTGTAAACCCACTATGCATGGGAAGGATGATGTAATAATTGCAATTTTTTAGTCATGTCTGAACATTTGGTATATCCCCACTTGGTTGGGTGATTAATGTATGCATGATTCATTGGTGATAGGGAGGTCATACTCACTTAGTTGAGTTATAGAGTCATGTTATTCTTTTGAAAATTATCTCTGCAGATTTTGCATGTACTTAGGGGGAGCATGGACAATATAGTGTATCTCAAAGGGGGAGAATATCTTGGTCTGCCCTTTTCCATTGATGTCAAAGGGGGAGAGTATTTTGGTGTTGCTTGATATCTATAACAGGTTCTACAGCTTGAAGTATTCAACACCAACATGGTTGCCATCAAGTCCAAAGGGGGAGATTTTTGGCATTATGGTACAAGTGTTGTCCTTGATGGAAACTCACTCACAAGCCAGTTTAGATTTGATAAAGGGCAACTCACATTGTAATAGGTCAATGTGATTTTCCCTTTATCAAAGGGTAACAAGGAAATGGTTTAGAAGAACAGGATGTTGGAACAAACAACTACAAATCAGAATCAAGAAGTTGAATAAAAAGGATGTTTTAAGTTAGTTTAAGTTGTATACACAAGTTCACCTTTTCCAAGTAGCGTATATAAGCAGGTTCACAAAACAAAAAGAGCGTATACGTATGCACGCAATTTCACAGAAGGAAAATCATGTATGGGATGGAAAATTAAGGCTAAAAGAATACCAAGGGTCAATACCATGGTATTAGCCCATAATATTGAATGGAGTAATAGATATTTGATCCCGTCCAATAATATCACAAGTTCTAAGTATTGTTTTGGTCCAAGGTATTGAGAAAGGCTAAAACTATATAAGGAGGAGAAGATCAAAGGGTTATCTGTGCAAGTGAAAGGGTTTTTCATGAATACTTTGATCTGAAGTATATCTTATGTTGTAAGGGCTATCGTTATGATATGATCTGAATATCTTGTGCACCTTTTGATACAATGTTGGATGAGGATCATGAGACCTTAAATGACTTATCATTGTATGATCTGATAATTGCTAGGCTAGATCTGAATATTGACGTATGTTTATCCTATAAATGTTATGATCTAGGTATGATTGAAGTTTGGAATAAATGTGAAATTTTAAGGTAGTATTTGTAGATCTATACGTTGGTTCTCCTTGGTGAAAGCATGTATACATGTTGGTTCTACTCTTCCAAGTAGCATGTGAGAAAGAAAATCCTGTTATTTAGATATGATTGATCTATATGATCAGTGTTGTTGTTTTACTAGTGTCTGTCACTGACTGTTTAAGGAGATTGAGTCTGATTGTTTGATTGATTAAGTGAGAAAGGTGATCTTTGCTGCCATTTGTTTAGAACTCTGTAAAGTGGCAGTAGATCTTCAGAAGATTCTAGTTGGTACAATTTTGATTCATAGGTTTTTATGATTCAATATTTTTAGAGGTATACGCAGGTTGGGTTAAAGGAAGTAGCGTATACATGCAGGTTGGCTTCATTGAAGTAGCGTATACATTACGACATATGATTTTTTGAGGTTGCAGTTGGTTCTGGTTGATGGTGCAGGTTTCTAGGTTCAGCGCAGTGTTCTGGTGACAATGATCTCATTATTTAGATTGACGGATTGTTGGTTGATGCAGTTATTATTGAGTTTGAGCTTCAATGTTACTGATGGGTCCAATGTGAAAATTTGATGAAACGTGGCCTTCATATTGTGTTGTTGTGTACTAGGAGTATCCAGTCTGAAAATTTATGAAACATTATCCTTGGAGGAAGAGAGAAGGTTGTAGCCTTCTGTAGGCCGATGCTTACATACTAGTAAACATATCGTTTATTACAAGAGCTAGGGGGTTGTAGCTCCCTTCCAATAGAAGCTGCAGAACGAGAGAAGGTTGTAGCCTTCTGTAGGTGGGTACTTGCGTACTGGTATGAGTATGCACCAATACAAGATTGTAAACATATTTTATTTATATTAAAAGAAGACAGATATGACAACAACACGTGGATTTTCTCCTGCATTGGGTTTCCACCTTAAATCTTGGTGTTCATGTGTGTTGTTTATGTGTGATAGTTTATTCTGTTATTACTGCACATAGTTACTGTTTAATGAAGTATTGATGAACTAATTAAAGATCAACATATGATGAATTAATTGGATCATAATTTTAATGGATATACGTTGGTTTCCTTAAGAACAGTTGAGTGCGCATGCGAGTTCCCTTCACTGAAGTAGTGTATATAAATTTGATTATGAAATGAAAAATTTTTTATTTCTAAATACTAATTCACGCCCCCTGCCCCCCTCAGTATTATTCCCAACACCCTGAGGCTTTATCTTCTCCTTATGTGGCATCTAAAGTATGTAGCATCCAAGTTGTGAGTGCTAACTATGCAAGTAACTTATTTCATAACAATGATATGAAAGCCTTAATGATGAAGCCTAGTTTGAAGTTCTAGCTAAGTCAGAAACCTAAAAATTCATCTTAAAATGACCAAGAGTCTTAGAGTTTATCTTAGTAAGGCCAAATGGCTCCAGCCATGGCCTCAGTTTGAAAATCTCAAAAGTTAAGTTACACTGAAGTAATACCAAAATATTTCTAGGCATACCTTTTATTCAAAGTTCTCATAAAAATATTTGTATGAGTACTTATAATTGATGATTCTTGAAGAGGAAGCCAAGGTAATTCCCTAATATGAAGATTCTTTTCCTTAAGAGACCAAGTCCTTTAAATTCGTAAGGAATTGTGATTCTCTTTCTTTCCATATCTATTTAGAGGCTGAAACTTTTGGAAGTCTTGTTACATTTCAAATTGGTTTATGAACTAGAAAAATAACTTCCTTTCTATATCACTGAGATCATAAGTCGCATTTTTCTAATATCTAATTTGATAATGCATAAGTCAATGGAATCACAGTTTTTGGGATATGATGAAGCTCCAAAGCATCCTAAAACTTGATTTGATTAAAGACACGTGGATTACAATTTTGAGAAATTGAACCCGTTATTTTGGATGAGGTAGTCTTCCATAGTGATAACATATTCAAAGGAAAGCATAGCCATAAGTCAAGGATGAGGGAGCTTTAAATATCACCAAGAATTAATGGACCTTGTGCTATTGCACATACTGATATCAAAATTTGAATACCCTGCTCTAGAGTCTAAATTCAAAATCTCTGATAAAGTATACCTCGATGAATTGAATTTGTTGATCATAACAAGACTATGACATTAAGTTCCTCTTCAAGGCCAAATGTTGAAGTTCTCCTAAGAAAAATGAGTAATTTGTAGAATAGGTAGTGTCGCATGATAAATAAAAAGTCAATGTGTAGCTAATATGTCAAAATATCAATTTTAATATGGAGGTCAAAGATCATTATACTTGAAAAAAGATGTAAATAAAAAAATATAGGGTTTAAAAGTTGAAAGACGTGAATGTGAAATATTCGAAAGACATTTGAGAATCTAGGAAAATAACAAGGGATTGGATAAGAGAAACCTAAGGTTTATGGACAAAATCTTAGAATGGTATGTTTCCACTAGAAGAAGAAACCCTAACCCTAGCAACGAGAACAAGGATGACAAGGTGGACATAATGCAAGGAAGCTAAGATCAAGAGGGCATTGACTTTCTTCTCAAAAGATAACTATTTTATATCTCTATTGTTTTATTATTACAATTTTTGTTTAACATTAGTTAGTATCTTGTCTTTGAATTCTTTGCTTGGTTGTAATTGTTATTCCATGGCTTCCTATGAGGATTGCAGGTACATAATAGAAGTTGCCAAGGCTTTGACAATGGTTGGTATAATTGGAAGAATGAAGTAAAGCAAGAAGACTTTCCAAAATTGTTACATGAAGGATATTGTACTATATGAGCCTCAAGTATATCTTAGAGAAGTCAATATCTAGCATGCAACAGATGGTAGCATGGTAGCAAGATTTGAGAAAGTTCTCCTAGAAAGAGGGAGAGAATTATGTTGAGATATTTTGCTCAATTGCCTCAAATTTTTGAAGAGCATGAAGAAACCTCATGATCAAGAATGATAATATATAATTTGTCTCTGATAGAGAGAAGTTGTGAAGAAATTATTGTCTTCAGAGGGAGCAGTCAAAAAGCCCTGATTTTACCCTAGAGAAAGTTGACCTCAGATTCTTGGATGATGGACTTTTAGTGTGATAGGGAGCATCTAATTTAGGTATTCGAAAAGAGTTTTTGATATAGTGAAGGGAACATAATAGTTTATGGTTGAGCCAAGATGTGTTTTTGAATATTTGTTACCAGCATGGTACAATTGGTCATGAATATGTTGAAGAGTATAGTTGCTAACTAAGCTTGGGCTTATGGAGATTACCTCTCTCATTGAGAGGGAGAGCTCTTGAGATGGACATTCTCCCTATGTCTTCATGACCTTGGTTGGAGAGTGGTCCTATATTCTCCCTGTATGATCTTATCCTTGGTTGGAGATGCTATTCCTCTGCCATTATGACCTTGATTGGAGAATGGTTTGAAAGATTGGATAGCATCATGGACTGACATTCTTCCTGTGTCATGTACTTTGAACTAATTAGGGAGGTTATCCCTATGACAAGTACATAACCTTGTTTGAGGAATGGT
This sequence comes from Pinus taeda, assembly GCA_000404065.3. Classification (NCBI taxonomy): domain Eukaryota; kingdom Viridiplantae; phylum Streptophyta; class Pinopsida; order Pinales; family Pinaceae; genus Pinus; species Pinus taeda. The sequence goes on along the minus strand of APFE030630843.1, from coordinate 48,814 downwards.
TCGATGGACTGACATTCTACCTATGTCATTATATAGTGAAATTATTAGAGTTGTAGTCCTTATGTCACTTTGACCTGATTAGGAAGAATGTTCTTGTAGACAAACGTTTTCTTGTGTCATTATAAAGTGACCTGATTAGGGTTGTATTCCCTGTGTCACTTTGACCTGGCTAGAGATAATAGTACTAGAGGTTGTAGCTTCCCATTGTCATGCTTTGATCTCTTTCTGAAGTGAGCTTGTTTTTCCATACACCAAGGTTACTGACTGGGTTAGGGCTATTTTTTTTATGTTGGCAATGACATTGATGATGATTCTTATCCTATTATTGATATTCCTTTCTTATTGAAGTCTTCAACTTGAGAACATCTTGACAGTCATTATGAATATCTCCCTAGTTAAGAGGGAGTGTTGAAGCTGTAACTAGGTTCGGTCTTCATAATTATGTCTTTAAAGAAGTAAAAAGAACTTATTTTACCATGTCCCATTTGGACATTTAAAATAAATAAAATTGAATTTTAAAAGCATATTTTAGTGTCTCCAAGTTTACCAAGTCATCCCTCATGAAGACAAGTTAGCCTTCCCAAGGGACATGTCCCTTCGCATGAGGAAACAACTATATGCTGGCACCTATCCTGCACCATTTGCAACTTATTCAGATCTCATATGTGGAAATTAATAAGAATTGTCTAAGGCTTATGCGAGCTATAATTTAGAGGCTAAGGCATAACATCTTTGTGGTCATACAAATTTCTAAAGAAATATTTCTCTATGGGATGTGGCATATAAGGACATGAATATGGCATCTTGTGATTATACTTATTGATAGAGTTGTGGCAGAGTTTGGAGGCCTGACTTGGAACTTGGGTAATCAATCTACTAGTTAATTTGTATATGACTTGGATTTCTCTTGTTGACTAAGTGATCCAGGTCCGGGTGTGATGAAGGACCCTTCCAAGACCTTTTACTTGCATGATGTGTTAAATTGAATTTTTAAAAGAACATAAATGAATACGTCTGCATGTTGTAAAGAACAGGAACATGTCAATCATCAACAACATAAAAAACATAAGCCGTTGATTACGGAGTTCGTCTAGGAGGGACTACGTCTCCTGGCCCTGGTGTCAAGATGGTGTAGGCCATTGCATTAAGTGTTGTCAATAGCAATGATGTACACAAGAGATGATGTGGCGATCATACAAGGAAAATGCATTCACGCAGGAGTGGCTCTAAGAGATGTTCCACTACAGGAACTCTTAGTCAAAAGACTCCTATTAGTATGACACAAAAACTCATGCACGATGAGCATCCCACCAACATGGCATAAAAGGGACCTCAAAACAAACATGCATGGCGACACATGAGTATCCCATCAACATACAACAAATGGATCTCAAAACACAACATGATGAGTTATGACAACAAGTACATCACATAGGCAATTCCATGTCACATCGAGCAGGAATCATAAAAATGAGTAAGAAATAGGATCCCACGTCAAACATCAATCAAGGACCTGTGCAGCATAATGCATAAAGAAGAAGTACATGAAAACAACATATACCTCACAACCAAGGGCCATCTAAAGAAGCAGATTCAAATTGCTGAAGCTATGCAGACCCTCGATCTCACAACATCAATCACATGACTGGTCGCACATGGATGTTGACACCTGCATTCCACTTAGAAAAGTGGTTGAAGAATAGAATGAGAGAATGTGAAATCTAAACGCATTATCGGATTTGTGGCATCGAATAGTGCAAAATCAACTATCCAAAATCTGAATTCTAAGAAGTTGAGAATCTAGGGCTCAAGGAATCTTTTAGATTCCATCTAGATTCCTCAAAGATTATGCTCCATGGGTGGACTGGAAATATGAAACTCCAAAGGTGAATCTAACCTCGCCATTGTGATCCCTGTGAAAAACCATGAAAAATCACTATAAACTTGACTATATTCCGACATGGAGAAAAATTACCTCCTCAAGAAAATTGCAAGGATCATGGTTTCGCTCCTTGTTTTTGCAGCAATCATGGTTCCACCCTCATACTGAAAATGGCCAAAAAAATGCAGAACTTTGATGGAGACACAGGTAGCGCCATTGTGTTTGTGGTGTCGAGAAGTGCTGAAACCATATAAAATTTGTCAAAATCTGACAAAGTGAGATTTCACCCCTCTTGCAAAAAGCTGCCTTGAACTGCATGCCAAGATTCTGCCTCCTCTGTCTCGAAATTTGTGCCTGCTCCTGGTTCCACCATTTGCCTCGAAATCCATGCAATTGAGATTTAAATATTTTGTGTGGGCAGGAATACCAATGTAAGTTGGTTAGCGTAGGTGGTAATAATAATCAAGATGTTGTCGAGGTCAGAGATGGAGGTACCTGGAAGACTTGTTGGAATTCAAGTGCAATATAGAATTTTTAATCAAGATAATTACTTTTGGATGTTATATGTGATTTTCATTTAGAATTTACTTCATTAAATTGGTTCATTGAGAAATTATACAAATACAATGCAAAGAAAGAGAAGAAACACCAAAAATTAGGCCAATTTCTAGGGAAAAACCCACAAGGGGAAAACCCAGTAATCCTTTCCTTATAGAATCTTAGTGATCCAGGGGGCTTCAGAGACACACAAAGGACAAGGAGGACTCAAGAAAGCTTGAAAATCAAATTGATCGGAATGATTTCAAGCCAGGACCAAAGCGAATATCTTGTCGTCCTGATCGTAGTGATGTGAACGGTTCGTCAAACCGAGTCCATATGCGAAAGTTAGGCGCAGTCAAAGTTCAGGTTTACTTTGGTCACTGCGAAGGCTTAAAGAGCTTGTAGTTTGGACAAAATCCGACCACCAGATTCTAGCCAACCTAGGCCAGATTCCGACCGTATTTGTGGCCCAGTTAATTTTCCTCCTTCAATCCTTTTTCAAATTTTTAAAAATCATTGTTTTATATATATATAGATATGGTGGTGGGCCACCATCCCCGCCACCCCTCATACCCATATCACAACAAATACATTAAAAAATAAGGGGTGGGCGGCCATCACCCTGCCACCCCTAGAACCGCAACAAATATATGTTTAAAACATGGCTCGGCGGCCATCACCCCATCGAGCCCTCGACCATATGTGCCACGATAAAACATGTAAATGGGGTGGGCATGGGCCACCTCTGGTGGACCTAGTCCACACACCAAAACACCTCATAAAGCGACGATGGGAGTTGGTAAGGAAGTTGGCGGGGGTCGAACCCGCTCGGCCCACATGGTTGGCCCCCAAGCGGGCGACCCCATTAATGCATGAATTTTGGTACCAACGTACCATGCCACGACCTAATGAAATGACGCTGAGCAGGCGGTGAGGGGAGCGGGCCACCAAAACTGGTGGACCCACCCCAAATAAAATAAACATTAATTATATTGTGGTAAAATGTGGAGGGGCGAGATTTGATCCCTTGACCCCTCAACAACAACTTGACTATTATTACCACCTACGCTAACCAACTTACATTGGTATTTCCGCCCACACAAAATATTTAAACCTCAATTGCATTGATTTTGAGGCAGATGGAGGAACCAGGAAGGGGCATGAATTTCGAGACAGAGGAGCCAGAATCTTGGCATGTTGTTCAAGGAAGTGTTTTGCAGGAGGGGTGAAATTTCACTTTGTCAAATTTTGACAAATTTTATATGGTTTCAGCACTTCTTGATGCCACAAAATCAAATGGCACTACCCGTCTCTCCATCAAAGTTATGCATTTTTCATCCATTCTCAGTATGAGGATGGAACCATGATTGCTGCAAAAACAGGGAGCGAAACCATGATCCTTGCAATTTTCCTGAGGAGGTAATCTTTCTCCATGTTAGAATATAGTCAAGTTTATAGTCATTTTTCATGGTTTTTCGTGGGGATCGCAATGGAAAGGACATATTTGCCTTTAGAGTTGCATATTTCCAGTCCACCCATGGAGAAAAATCTTTGAGGAATCTAGGTGGAATCTAAAAGATTCCTTGAGCCCCAAATTCTCAACTTCTCAAAATTCAGATTTTGGATAGTTGATTTTGCACTATTCGATGCCACAAATCTGATAGTGCATTCAGATTTCTCATTCTCTCATTCTACTCTTCAGCCACGTTTCTAAGTGGAATGCATGTGTCAACATCCATGTGCGAGCAGTCATGCGATTGATGCCGTGAGATCGAGGGTCTTCACAGCTTCAGCAATTTGACATCCACTTCTTCAGATGACCCTTGGCTGTGAGGTATATGATGTTTTCATGTACTTCTTCTTTATGCATTGTGTTGCACAGGTCCTTGATTGATGTTTGATGTGGGATCCTATTTCTTACTCATTTTTATGATTCCTGCTTGATGTGACGTGGAATTGCTTATGTGATGTACTTGTTGTCATAACTCATCATGTTGTGTTTTGAGATCCTTTTGTTGTATGTTGATGGGATACTCATGTGTCACCATGCATGTTTGTTTTGAGATCCCTTTTATGCCATGTTGGCGGGATGCTCATCGTGCATGAGTTTTTGTGTCATACTAATAGGAGTCTTTTAGCCAAGAGTTCCTATAGTGGAACATCTCTTAGAGCCACTCCTGCGTGACAGCATTTTCCTTGTATGATCGCGACATCATCTCTTGTGTACAACATCACTATTGACAACACTTAATGTAGCAGCCTACACCATCTTGACACTTGGGCCTAGAGACATAGTCCCTCTTGGACGAACTCCGTTATCAAGAGCTTATGTTTTTTATGTTACTGATGATTGACATGTTCCTCTTCTTTACAGCATGCAGATGTATTCATTTATGTTCTTTTAAAAATGCGATTTAACACATCACAAATGTAAAAGGTCTTGGAAGGGTCCTTCATCACACCCGAACCTGGATCAAGTGGTATCGGAGCGGTCTTTGCGTTGATGTGAATTGCAGCATGAACAATGGAACGTGCAGCGATAGAGGATGAAAAATCGATGTACGAGACCATGCTCAACATTTCCAAAAGAGTGGAAATCATGTATGAATCTCTACATAAAGAGACAGAGGAAAAGGAGTAATTGGAGCTTGAGTTCAAACCATGGAAGAGGCCCTGGAAGAGATGAAGAAAAACAAACATAATCTTCAAACAGAGAACGTTGAATTGAAGATGCATCTACATGAAGATAAGGAGTAGAAACAAATTTTGCTACGACAGCTGCAAGCTAAGGATGAGGCCTTGAAAGAGATGTATCATGACCCATGTGAGGTAAAAAGTAGTTCTCTAAATTCATGTATGTTTCCTGGTAATGATTTTGCTGTTTTCGAAAATCATTACCACGGGAATTGGCTCCAAGTCGTTGAAGAGAATGGGGTATGAAGGAAAATGCTTGGGCGTTAATGGCCAAGGCATTGTTAACCCCATCAAAGTAGAGGAATTATCCCATCAGGCAGGACTTGGGTATGTCAGAAAGGAAGTTGGGGAATGCACTACAACAGTTAGCGAACCACCAACAACGGATGATGAGAAATCCTCATTAGTTCTTTCCAAATTGAAAGAGGAGGTAAAAGATGTTGATTTCCTTTCAGTTTCACATAGTATGAGTTATGTTGGAGGTTTGGAGATCCCAATTACAGGAACAAACATGAGGCTCCTTACAAGGATGAGGCATGAGGAGGAAGAAGAACTTGGTGTTAATAACCAAGGCATAACTCAACCTTTGGAGGTTGTGCACAAACATCGATTTGCAGGCTCAAGATACACTAAAGGAGAATGCTCGAAGGTGTCAAATTCATCTAAGACATCGTCGAAAAGGTCGAGGAAAGAGAATGATGGGAAAACATCCCCATCATCCCATGGTAGTTTCCATTCAAAGATAGAGCTGAGGCAAGCTCTAATCACCATACTGACGCCAGAGACAACAAGGAAAGGTATAACCACTCTCGATGTTCGAATATTCATTTCAATTATAATCATGTTGTTAATGATGAACATAAAACATGGCATTGAAAAACATGTACCTTTTGTGGATTACATAACCATACATTTTCTAAGTGTTGGAAAAGAATGGTAGCACATAAAAGGTTGAGGCATGAAAGATCCTCTCAACAACATGAAAAGAAACAATTTAAGCAGATATGGAGGAAGAAAACTTACTACAGTCATTGGGATAGAAGTGGCCATCAAAGAGCCACTTGTTGGAGGCTCCATCTAGAGCAATGCCTTGGAAACACAGTGTCGGTGCGTGAACCAGGCGAAGTAGTTGTTCTAAAAGCAAAATTGCCACAAGGAGGTGACCCATTCAAATTGATAAGTGAAAAATGGTTTCTAGATATGTTGTCATTTCATGGTCATGCTTTCATGAATCACTTGTTGCATTTTAAAATGTAAAAGTGATGATGCATTTTCCATCACTTGTTCAACAACAATGATGCCTGGTCTTATTTTGTGTTGCATGATAAACTGTGAAAGTGATGTTGTGTTTCCATCACTTGTCAAAGCGAAACAAAATAGTGTTTGGCTTGATCATTGTAAATCATGTGTTGCAGTGATGATGAGTTTTCCATCACTTATTGAAGCAACAATGATATTTTGGCCTTGTTTTCGTAGCTGGGGTATTGTGTCCATCTTAATGTAAACTTGACCACCGAGTATGTGTTATAAAATTGTGGCAAGTGTGGGACGTTTGGGTCATTAGTTGGTCATGTAATTCAAGCATGTAATTTGAAAAACAATGTAGTATAGGTTGTAGAGGTGGCATGGGTTGGCTCATCGCTTAAGGCTCTGAAGAACAAAGGTGAAGGAGATGGAAGCGAGGCTTTTCAGGACGCTTGTGATGCAAGGAAGGTGAAAGAAGTCGCAGATCATTTTTCATGCTTTTGGAGGACCAAAAGCTCCTTAGTGGGGAGAATTGATCCAGGTGGCTCCAAAGACACGCACAGGACAAGGAGGACTCAGGAAAGCTTGAAAATAAAAGTGATTGGAATGATTTCGAACTAGAACCAAAGCGAAGATCTCGTCATCTTGATTGCGGTGATGTGAACAGTTCGTCAAACTGAGTCCGTATGTGAAAGTTAGGCGCAATCAAAGTTTAGGTTGACTTTGGTGACTGGGCGGGCTTAAAGAGGCCATAATTTGGACAAAATATGGCCACTGGATTCTATTCAACCTGGGCCAAATTCTGGGAGAATTTGTGGCTCGGTTAGTTTACCTCCTTCGGTCCTTCATATTGCTAAAAATGATTGTTTTATTTTAAAAAAAATATTATATATATAAATATATATATATATATTATATATATATATATATATATATATATAATATATATATATATATATATATACATATAATATGATATATATATATATAATATGTATATATATATGTGGTGGCAGGCCACCACCCCCATCACCCCTCATACCCATATCACAACAAATATATTGAAAAATAAGGGGTGGGCGGCCATGACCCCGCTGCCCCCGGAACCACAACAAATATATGTTTAAAACATGGCTCGACGACCATCACCCCGTCGAGCCTCCACCATATACGCCACCATAAACCATGTAAATGGGGTGGGCACGGGCCACCTCTGGTGGGCCTGACCCACACCCCCAAACACCTCATAAAGTGATGACAAGAGTTGGTAAGGGTGCCGGCGGGGGTCGAACATGCCCGGCCCGCGTGGTTGGCCCCCAAGCGAGCGACCCCATTAATGATACCAACGTACCATGCCACAGCCTAATTGAATGATGTTGAGTAGGAGGTGAGGGGAGCGAGCCACCAAAACTGGTGGACCTGTCCCTAAATAAAATAAACGTTAATTATATTGTGGTAAAATGGGGAGGGGTGGGATTTGATCCCCCGACCCCAGAACTCGATGATATCCAAAATATAACTCCATCTTGGTGAAGTATTTTGTTTGCTACAACTGAATAAGAAGGTAATATATTATGGGCAGTGGGTACCTCTTGAGCATGATTTTATTCAACTCCTTGTAATCAATACACATCTACCAAGTCCCATCCTTCTTTGGCACAATGATGATGGGTGACCCACATGGTGATGTACTTGATTGAATGAAACCTTGTTATAGTAGTTTCTATAATTATTTCTTCACCTCACATGCTTCTATAATAGATTTCTTGTATAGCAAAATGTTTGGGAATGGGGATTCTAGCAATAGTTGGATCTTGTGCTCCACTTCCCTCTAATTGGGTGGTAACCCTTTAGGATCCATGAACATGGCCATATATGGTTCTAGCAACTCTTCTAATAGTAAATCATACTTCTTGATGCAACTGATCAATTTCTTGGCTTAGTTGGAACTTATAAGTGAAATTTTCGGCTTGCCTTTATGTGCATTGATGGTGAATGGTTTCCATCCTTGATGAGTTGGTATAGTTTGGCTCTGTTGGGTGTGTGTTATATTCTTTCCACGACTAGCTCCCCCTGTCGGGGGGTTTGAGGGGGTGGTAGCCCCCCTCTATGTGGTCTGGGGCAACACCCTGAGAATTTTCTTTTTGGACCCTATATTAGATGGATAGACCTACCTATGGTTTTGTGCATAGGTTTCACACATGGTTTTGGGCATGATGGTTTTCTGCCCATGGTGTTTTTTGTAGATCCCGTCAAGGGAACTACGACTATGTTCTAAACTAGGGTTAATGGATTGGGTTTTATGAATACTTTGGCATGTATATATATGTATTGTAACATTGAAAGGAACATAATGAAAAATCAATCTGGTAGTCCCAGTTTTGGGATCCATGGGAAATATTTGTGTATTTGTTTTTTGTTTCTCGCCATTGTATATTTTCTATATTTTAAGAATTATTTTGCAGGTAATTTTTGAACAGGGTTAAAACCTACATTTGGTATCAGAGCTGGGTTAGGTTTCAAGGGGATGCATTTGCTGCTAAGGGGTTTTGCTCGGGCCTGTGGTAAACCCTATTCAGTGGGAGATCTGTGGGATAGATTCTTGCAGTGAAAGAAGATGGTGAGCAATGGAAAGATAGAGATTGAAAACTTTAATGGTTAGAGTTTTGAGTTGTGGAAACTCAAGATAGAGGATCTACTAGTGTATAAATATCAGTGGATGGCAATATATCCGAGTACTAAACCAATGAAAATGTTAGATGAAGATTGTACAAAGTTGGATCGGAAAGTAAAAAGCACAATATGTTTGTGTATCTCAAATTCAGTATTGTTGAATGTATTGGGGAAGCTACGACGAAGTCTTTGTGGGACAAGTTAGGGATTTTGTACGAATCTAAGTCTCTCGTGAACAAAATTTTCTTACGGAAAAATTTGTATAGCCTGAGGATGAAGGATGGAGACTCGGTGACAGAGCATATGAACGCCTTTAACACTGTGGTAAGCTAGTTGTTATATGTTGATATTAAAACTTCAAATGAAGATAAGTGCATCAGTTTGTTGTGTTCTCTACTAGATTCGTGGCATAGTCTTGTTGTTGCAATAGGTAGCAATACAAGTACCTTGAAGTTTGATGAAATGGTCATATGCTTGCTGTCGGAGGAGATGAGACATAAAAATATAGAGGGATAGAATGGAGATTCATTGTCTGTACTAGGACGGTCCCATAATAGAAACAAAAATAATTCCTCGAGTGGGAGATCTAAATCTAGATGGAGATCTAAATCTCCAAGAAAAGCTGTAAAGATGTGCTGGAAATGCGGAAAGGAAGGGTACTTCAAAAAGGATTGTAAATCTAAAGATCCTGAGAAAGGAAAGGGATCTGATGATGCTCATTCTGCAGAGGCGAAAACCACCTCAGATGAAGGTGGGGATGTGTACTTGGATTCTTCTTCAATTACACATATAGATCATGAGGCATGGTTGATTGACTCAGGCGCATCCTTTCACTTCACTTCCCACAGGGAATGGTTTTGCGAGTATGAGAAATATGATGGTGGTGGTGTCTTCTTAGGGGATGAGAGGAAGGTTAGAATCGTCAAACGCAAAAAAGTCGAGTTGAAGTTGCAGGGTGGAAGGATTAGAACACTTCTAGGTGTTCTGCATATTCTTGCATTGGCTAGAAATTTGATTTTGTAAGCAAGATGGATGATGCAGGTGTGAAAATAGTGTTCGAGAAAGATACCTCCAAGATGGTTTGGGGAGCACTGGTATTGATGCAAGGAGTTTAGATTGGAACTCTGTAAAAGCTTATGGGTAGTATTGTTATTGATGGGTGAAACAGTTTTGTGGTTCCTGAAAGTGGAGCATAAAATCTAGTGGTATCTAGAGATAATATCATGCTATGGCATCAAAGGCTTGGAAATATTGGAGAGAACGACCTTCAAATACTTCATGGTAATGGTAAGGTAGAAGGTATGTCTAATTGCTCTTTGGATTTTGATTTCTGTGAACATTGTGTATATGGGAAGCAGAATCAGGTGAGTTTCCCCTCTAGTGCTAAGAGGGTGAAAGGGATGTTAGATCATGTCGTCATACAGGTTTGTATGTTGGGCATGCAGGTATGTAGGTTAAGGATTGTTATATGAATTATGGTTATGTGTGTTGGACACAGATTGTCATTGATGTCAATATTCAAGGAAGGAGGCAGAGCCAAGAGGAGCCAAGAGGAGCAGAGGTAGTTAAGCGTTGTATGAAGTTGTTGGTGAACGCTGGTGAAGGATACTGCAGCTGTTGAACACTGTTGAAACACTTGGAGAAAAGTTGCTGAAACATCAATTTCTCCATTGCTGAAACACCAACCTTTTCTGCAATTGTTCGACATTTGTGAAAAAATTGTCGATACACTAGTTTCGGCGTTGCTGAAACACCAATTTCGACGTTGTTGAAACACCAACCGTTTCTGCGATGACATTATATTTTCAGCACATCGTAAACGTGAGGAAGCTAAAGTGAATGGAGGAGGGAAGCTAGAAGGTCGAGCGAGTGTTGAGGAAGCCGAAGCTCAAGCGAGCGAGGAGGAAGCCAAAGAGCCATTAAGTAAGCGAAAACGAATGGACAAAGGCATGAGAATGTATAAAACAGTAAAAGCAGAGAACTGTTGTTGTTGTTGGTGTGGTGAAGAACCAGAGTGTGAGGTAGTAGAAGCAGTAGAGGTTGTAGAGGCAGTAGAAGTAGTAGAGGCAGGAGAGCAGGAGTGAGACAATCTCAGCTGAATAGTGTGGAGCAGCATACCTGTTTATACCAAGGTTGGGTTGGAGCCCAAGAGGTTGGAGCATCAGAACTGAACTGGACTGAAGTCATTGGGGGTAGGTGCTCCTAAGTGCAGAACCACTACAAAATAGAGTTGGTGCTCTGGAGGTTGGAGCCTCACTGAAGTCCAAGTTGGAGCTTGGCAACTATTCACAATCAGATTTATAATTATATTGTATTTATTTCATTGCACAATTTCTATTAATAAAAGCATTTATTCTTATTGTTCATTTTGTGTTCTGAATATATATGTTTTAACTAGTAAAACAATAGTGGGAAAAAGAAATATTGATTCACCCCCCCTCTCAATATTTCCAACAATGTGTATGTCTTTCATTCTATTGATGTTATGGTTACATACATGATAGATGCTAGTTGATTAGCATTTGCACATGTGTTGGATAGTCATGAGTGATAGTAACATGTGGTTGTATGCATTGTTTTTGTTGTTTTATGTTAGTTAACTTAATGATTATGTTATATTTCATTGATGAATATGTTATATGTTAACTTGTAGTTAGCTTGATGATTATGTTATATGTTGTTGCTAAGCATGTTATATGTTAACTTATTATTGTTATATGTTAGTTAACTTGATGATTAGGGTTGTAGCATTAATATTTTGATGTTATATGTATCATGCTAAATTGGATTGGACTATGCAGATGGTTAGGCTTATGAAACTCAGGTATGAGTTGACTTATTTGTGACATTGTGTTGTATTGATCTAGACTGATCGTATATATGTGATTTTTATGCATGAATGACAAATGTTTATGAGCTTATGGTGTGAATGTGTTAGTTAGTTACTGTTATGGATATCATGATCTTATTTGTGTTTGAGATGATGTGTTGTGAAGTTATATCACACTAACTAGATTGATTGTGTTCAGGGAGAGTTGTGTGGTACCCAACAGGTGATGTAAGGCCTGGATGAAGCTTAGTGCATGTATAAGGGTCACTGAAGGCAAGCGTATGACAGCTAGTTGGATTGGTTGGGTCCATTGAGGTAAATGGACGGTGATAGGATAATCACGAGAAAGGTAACATAAAGGGTAAAGTAAATGGGTTTGAGGTTTCAGATGCTTGGCTATGTTGGGAACTGTTGTTCTCAATATTATGCATGTTGTGCATGAATAAAGGAAGTTCTCTTAACCTCTAGCCTTATGATATCTAGTAATTATGTTGTGAAAATTATTGCTTTATGCTAATGTTTATATGTATATATATGTATGTATGAATATTGTTATCTGACAAGGTCATCAAGTATCATGATTGTTTTATGTTGATATTTACATGTATACATGTATGTATGTATGTCATTGTCTGACAGGGTCACCAGGGATCATTCTTGTGGAGGAATGATTGTGTATGTAGGTGAATTGCATGAAGAGGTTCTTGGTTTATGAGGAATCAAGTGGGAAGAGTAGTCATGACAAATATATGAGGTCAATATCATGTGGATATAAATTGATATTGTATGCTCGTATTATGCCTATGTTTATGTTATGACAGGTAATGCTGAAGGATACATCAGCGGAATGAAAACAATGTGTTTTGTGGCATGCTAGGATAAGGATGGATGGCGGAGAGACACTGAAAGTAAGGTTGCTTGGTAGAGGTGGTATGGTTTTGGATGTGTAGTGTTATTGTTGTGTATATGTTTTGCATGTTGTATATTCAGTGATTGTACCTAGGGTGATCTGTAATGTTCTATATGTAATATTGAGTACATATGATGTTGTATGCATGTTGTATATATGGTGGTGTGTATATTGCATATGCACTATTGGGTATATATGGTGTTATGTACATGTTGGATATGCAGTGTTGTGTACATGTTGGATATGCAGTGTTGTGTACATGTGGTATTATGCACACATTGTATAGGTGGTGCAGTGTACATATGATGCAATGTACATGTTGTATATGCAGTGCTATGTATATGTCGTATATGCAGTGGTATGTACATATGGTGTTGTGTACATGTTGTACATATGGTGTTGTGTGCATGACTGTACATGTGGTGTTGTGTACATGTTGTACATGTGGTGGTGTGTAGGTGGTGTTGTGTGTAAGTCATGCATGTGGGATTGTGTACATGTGGTGTCGTGTACATATCGTGCATGTGGTGTCGTGTACATGTCGTGCATGTGGCATTGTGTACACATTGTACAGGTGGTGCGATGTACATATGAAGCCATGTACACATTGTGTAGGTGGTGTCATGTACATGTGATATTGTGTACACGTTGTGCAGGTGGTGTTGTGTATAGTTGATACTATGTACATGTTGTACATATGGTACTGGTGTACATGTGGTATTGTGCGCATATCATACATGTCTTGTTTGCCACCATGCGGTACTATGTATGTGTATTGTGTAGTTGTGGTATCGTGACATGTATTAGTTGTGTTGTCCTCCGTGTACGTATATGTAAAGTGTTGTACATTGGGTGTAGGTGTATGTATTGTGTTGTGGTGAACACTGGATGTAGGAGTATGTATTGTGTTGTGTTGTACACTAGGTGTAGGTGTATGTGTTGTATGTCAGGTGTAGGTGCATGTATTGCATAGTTTTGTATGTCATGTGTGGTTATATGTGTGTGATTTACACTATGTGTATGTGCACATGGTTGAGGAGAAGATATTAGGTGTTTGTCCGGTGTAGAAACTAATCTGGAGTGTGTACGGGATAAGGACAAAGGTAGAAGATAAGGATTCATTAAAGGATAAACATCATTATTTTATTTTAGTTTTATTATGCATGTGATTTATGATTTTGGTCCATGATGATTACATGTGATCTATGATTCTGGTTTATGATGGTTACATGTGATTTATTATTTTGATTTATGATGGTTGTGTTTTGAGCTAACCTAATGCAATATATTTATACATAATGATTTGGTCAAGGATGCTAGTTTGATTGATTGTGACAGGAAGCGAAGAGAATTGCAAGTGTACCTTATTGATGGGCCACCAATGAGGTATTATTTAAAGTTATTTCAATTTATTTTGAATCTAATGGAAATTATGTGCTTGGTACATGAAAGCATGAAATGCCCGGTTGGGTGGTTGAAACTAACAACAAGCATTAGCAACAACAACAAAAGAAATTAAAACAAGCAGCAATATGTTGGTAAAGCATTCAGGAGTAGTCCATTGTGGGACATTGGTACCCAATAGTGTCCATTGATTTCCATGAGCATGCTATGACCAGTATGATGGTTTTGAGGCAGGGATATGCCTTGGTTTATGGACCTTACAATGTGAGGAAACCTTGCTAAGGGATGGACTTCCCATGATGGGGGTGCCAGCGAAACTTGGAAGGTGTGTGACTGAATGAAAGGGAGTGACCAGATTTCCTAAGGGGTTGTGTAGCAGAGAAGGGAAGGTTGATGATAGGTTTGTTTTGGTCATTAGCATTCCCAGATGGAATCAAATGCAAATTGGGAGTGTGCCTTGGAACAATGAGCCGGTAATTGTTCATTGATGGGACAAGTGCCATAGGATTGTAGCGCTAGACATTGGATGCAACTTTGACTTTGACAATGGATTATGGACTTCCTAGGAAGGAGGTGAATCTTGGTATTGCTTTTGAGGGTGGAGGTGTGAGACTCTCGTTGATTGATACGAGCATTGTATCCTTTTATTTGTTGGTTGAGAAAATGTGTATACGTGTATATGTGTATATTATTGTAAATATTGTATCGAGATGGTTTATAAAGCTCCATATACAATATGGTTATTTGTTTGTTGAAGCAAATCTGTATAAGTATATGTGGTTGTTATTGTAAATACCATAATGATTTATGTTATAAAGCTATAGTAAACAGTATGATTGTCATATCTTCAGCAATGATCATTGTAAATACTGCAATGAGTTGTGTTATAAAGCTCCATGGGTAGTATGTTTTTCTTTCAACAATCTTGTTGGTTGTAGGTGTCATTGAACACCAAGGATGGTGTTCCCCCAAGGGGGAGGGTTCTGTAACAACCCTGGTCAAAATTCCATGTAAAAGTTAATAAAGGAAAAAATAATACCAAGGTCATGGGACATGTAATCCAAGCTGAATGGTGGGAAAAACACCTCAGTAGGTGTCACTTCAGTTTATTATGGCTAAGGAAATTGGCAAAGGCATTGAAATTGCAAAGTGGCAATAATTGGCACATTTATTTACGAAAATAATGGAAAGTAGGAGAAAAGGAAGGTGAAAGATCACAAGTTGCATGTGAGGAGAAAAATAAAGGAAAATAATGGAAAATGAAGAAAATAGAGGCCTCAATAATAAAAAGGCTTATGAGGATCAGTGGACAGGCTTAGTCAATGTAAGCTTTGCTCAGTTCAGTTTTGGAGTTCTCATTCTATTCTCTCTCTCATACTCTTGGACATTTAGAGTTTTATTAGAACAATCTTGAAGAGTGTGGCATACTTGGATGCTTGGAGCAATAAGGAAAAGGAAGAGAAGGAAAGCGAAAGAGGACATCGAGATCAACATCTACAACAGGTTTTGCTTGTAGGTACTAAGTTGCATGTATGTTTTCCTCACTAGTGTTGGCATGCATGGCATATGCATGTGGTTTATTGGTCATGATATGTCATTGGCATGGAGGATTGCCTAGATTGACTGTGGATTTGCCTAGCCTTGCCATTTCTGGGATAGCCATGGTGTTGTGGGTTCATTTCTTTGTTTTTCCGATTGGTTCTCATTTTTCCTTTAGCTTGGGTTGAGTTACTAGTCCTAGAATTCTTAGTTGGACAAATGATCTAAAAGCCCTTGGGGGGTTGAGGTACTAGTCCTAGAAGCCCTGGTTGGACAAATGCTCTTGAAGCTCGATGAAAGTTGTGGGTTAAGTTACTGGTCCTAGAAGCCTTGGTTGGAACAAACGCTCTAGAGCCCTGGAAGGCTTGGGTAGAGACCAATCTGATGATGGTTTGTGATGTCCCTCCGTGTGGTGGAATCACTATTTGATGGGATGAGGTGGTTTGGCCTGTGGAAGCCCTG
Organism: Pinus taeda; assembly: GCA_000404065.3. Lineage (NCBI taxonomy): Eukaryota > Viridiplantae > Streptophyta > Pinopsida > Pinales > Pinaceae > Pinus > Pinus taeda. Next base: position 32,635 of record APFE030630843.1, on the reverse strand, counting down.
GTTCAGTTTTGATGGATTGTTCCATGAAATCCCACATTCATGCTTGGAATATGGCACCCTTGTCCATATCAAGGGAGTGTCTAGGGGGTTGATGCACTGAAACTTCAGCTGGTCTCAGAGGTAGGTTACCTGAATGGTTAGGATGGCTCCTGAGAGTTTTGTTGTTGATGTGGAAGGTCTATGTTGTGGGTTTTCATTGATTACACTTCCTTAAGGTCACCTAGGAGGTTAAATCACATTATAGTGGCCTCTCATCACATATTTACTCTAGTTGGCTAGTTACTTGGGTAGAAGTGGGATGAGGGTGTTACGAAAACCCATGTTGTAGAATTTCTATATTCTTCTTCATTGCTCTAGAAATCACATTGGAAGTTTGTTACTCATTTCTTCCTAACATGTTTGATTTAAATGTTGATCCTGAGCTAGAGGCTTGTGGAATTGACTTGGGTAATAATTGAGTAACATATCTCCATGTCAACGACCCTAGGAACAAAACCCATGTTTTGCAATTTCTCATGGATGTATATAGGTATGCCAATCTTGGAGGTTGGTTACAAGGACTTCATAGGAGCTACAAAAACTGAACTAAGAAAAACCATCACTGTAAAACCAACCAAAATCCTCCCTAATCGATTAAAAATAAAGAAAATTAACACTAAAAAACCATCATAATCATTCGTAATCTTGTCACAGTATATTCATGAAGAAACATAGTAGGAAGGATAATGAACATGTGATGTGATGAGCTAAAATAATAAAAAAAATGGATGTTTTAAGTGGTGAAAGAAATGAGTAAATGGAAACTCAACATTTATTTAGTGGAATAGCACACTCCATTTTTTGCAGGGTATATATGTGCATTGGTTGCCACAAAATCTAAGGAATGGGGCGATGACTGTTGTTTTGCATGTTTCATAAGGAAAGGGTGTCATCCTCATCCATGCCCCAACCTGTCAATAATACCACCCTGCAATAGTTACAAGAGTTGGAGCATGGAATTTGAACAAAAAATTCCTATAATCAATTCAAATCATAATTAATAAAAAAGCTCGCCAATGAATGATATTACACTGAATTTCTCCTTTAATGATGGATATTCACTCATAGGTGGAGCGCTCGACACGACAACCATAACAATATTTTTTAGATGGTTTATGGATGCAACCTCTATACGTAGATGGGATGGAAAAGGTGGTGGAGACATGTGACAATCAAAACCCATGGGTTGTACTGGTGAAGAAATTTCCACAGCTGAGGTAAGATCAATCCCAAACATCAAAGTGATTTGATGATACTAGTAGATAGTCAAGGGGAGAAAAATAAATGGTGGTGAATGATGTGAAGTGGAAAGAGCAAAGAATTATGAAGATGAACTTGCATACACATTCATAATATTTCAATTCATAAACCAAAATAGGATAATGAAATAAATATTTCAACAAAATCTAATTTTACACATGACACTTGAGAATGGGAACATATGTCCTCCCGTGGTGGGCTTGGCTCATCCCCTGTGATTACTACAATCTATAAAAGCATTAAATGAACACTAAAAACATACTAAAAACTAAAAGAATCTATATTATTCACTTAAAACATATGAAATTTTTTGTGAAGGATTATATTAATTCACTATACCTAGTTGTGTGGTACATTGCATGAACAAACAACATTGATTGTAGCATTGATGGTTGAACATACATTGATGCATCCAAACTACAACCAACAGGAAGATATATATATAATTATATATATATATTATATATTATATATATATATATATATAAGGAACACAAAGATGGTCAAGATAATAACATTTTGTATATCTTGTACAAACCCACAACCAACTGTTAAATTGTAGCAAGAAAATGCTTCATTTGACTTGTATCTTAGTCAAATGGAGAAATTCAAATTTCCACTTCAACAGGTTGAGTTGTCAGACATTTAATAGGAGTGACATGGCCAAGTCACTCAGTTAAGTTGTTTTAGATTGTGGGCATGAAGTAGAGTTGTGTATGAGTTGAATCCTAAGATCTAGCTATCTAGTGGAGTTATATTTAGTGAAACTCAATTATCTGAGCTCTAGTCTAGAATATAGTCAATATGAGTTCAGTTGAGTAGTTGTAACTATTGTTAACTCACCGATCTCTCAATTAACAAGTCAATTTACTAAATATAGCCCTAGTCATGCATGCAATTCAAATTGCCTAGTGGAGTGGAGGAAAAGGCATAATTGTAAATCATCATTGTATACTAGTGAGTGTATAGAGTTTGCATTGAGAAGGTGATCCATTTCTCTTGGAATTTGTGCAAGGAAATAGGAGCTTCCCTGTTTTGTTAGAGCATGAATTATGCAATGAAAGAGGAGAAAGCAAGAGGCCTACTTTGCCTAAGTATTGAGCATAGTTTAACCAAGAAGAGGAGATCAATATTGTAGTATAGGTTGAGCTTCAAGGATTGAAATTGCCATTGTAACAGATCATTGTTCTCATCCAGTTTATTACAAACAAAAGAGGGGTTTTTCCCAGTTGGGTTCTCAAGTAAAAACTGTGTTCATTGTGATTGAATGATTGCATGTGTTTTTATTGTCAATTTTCCTTCCACAAAATTTACTATAAGAAATTTGTGTCTATTGTATCTGAATTCATTAGTCGATGCGAATTTCGATTCATTTCTACATGGTATAAGAGCTATTGAAAACTATATAGAAACTAGGTTCCTAATTATCTCTCAAAGAAATTTCAAATAGCAGATTTTGTGGTGCACGTATTTCTTCAGTACAGGAACAATGCCTTTCAATGTATTGGAGCACACACAAACAAATATTCCAAAACCAACAACATCAAATGAACAACAGCTTACTCAGTGGAAGAAAGACACAGCAAAATCCAAGAGGATTATCTTAGAGGGAGTCAGAAAACATGTGGTTTCGAATTTGCATGGAAAAGAGCTTCCATTTGCTATGTGGAAAACCCTCACAGACCTATTCTAAAGCAGTAGTGATGTTGGGAAGTTGGCATTGAAAGATAAGCTCAAGAATATTCGAATGAATAAAAAGGAAAATATTGTTCAATACCTATCTAGATTCACTCAGGTTAGAGATGAACTTGGAGGAATTGGAGAGAATGTGCCATCTTTTGAACTTGTGAACTTAGCACTCCTTGGTCTTCTGAAATTCTAGCACAACTATCATGATTCAGTTAATGGTAGAGACAAGCTCCTAGACTGGGAGACACTTTGGTTTAACTTGGTGTAGGAGGAGATTAGAATAAACACAAGAGATGGAGTCACATCCAAAATTGATGAGGAAGAAGAAGTTGGTTTAGCATGCAAAGGAAAGAAATCCAAAGGCAAGAAGGCCCAAGGAAAGGCAAAAACCAACCAGAACCAAGGCAAGAAGAAAGACCTTAGTAAAATTAAATGCTTTCATTGCCATGAGTATGGACACTATGCAACCAAGTGTCCACACAAGAAATCCAATGAGAAGCTCTCACATCACAATTCGAATTGAATTTAACTCTCATTACTTGCATGCAAGTACTGTATGAGGTAGTGTATGGTACTTAAACTCTAATGCTTCATTTCATATGAAAATAAATAAGGATTTCTTCAACACCTTAGAGGAGGACCTACAATTACACATATAGAGCTTGGAGATGATGGAAGGTATAGTACCAAAGGGATTGGCCCAATCACCTTTAAGAGGGAGTCAGGCTCCCATATTCACCTAAAGAATGTAATGTATGTGCCTAGTCTAAAGAAAAATCTAGTTTTTGTAGTTGTACTTGAAGATAGAGGATATGATGTGGTGTTTAGTAGAGGGAAGGCATATTTGAAGCATGTCGCTACTAGACAAGTAAAACAAATTGGTGCTAGAGTTAAAAATCTCTATAAGCTACAAGTGGATGCATGCACTAATTGAGTAGCAAGGCAATACATGTTTAGGGTAGAGATGTTGGAGAACTTTGGCATAGGCACATGGGAAACCTACACCATGGAGCTTTATACACCATGGAGAAAATCCAATGTTTCATGATAAGTCCAAGCATCTAGACATCAGGTATCATCACCAGAGAGATTGTGTTCAAAGGAGGATTAATATGTTACAGTACATTCCTATAAAGGAATGTAGGATGTACACATTTTGACAAAGGCTTTGTCAATAGGCAAGTTTGAGTTCCACTGGAGCGGGTTTGAGGTTGTTCATAACCCTTTTCTTGCTAAGAGGGAGTGTTAAATTGTAGCAAGAAAATGTTTCATTTGACTTGTACCTTAGTCAAATGAGAAATTCAAATTTCCACTTCAATAGGATGAGTTGTCAAATAGTTAGCAAGAGTGACATGGCCAAGTCACTCAGTTAAGTCAATTTTAGATTGCGGGCATGAAGTAGAGTTGTGCATGAGTTGAATCCTAAGATCTAACTATCAAGTGGAGTTATATTTAGTGAAACTCAGTTATCTGAGCTCTAGTCTAGAATAGAGTCACTATGAGTTCAGTTGAGTAGTTGTAATTGTTGTTAACTCACCAATCTCTCAATTAACTACTCAATTTACTTTAATATATCCCTAGTCATGCATGCAATTTTGAATTGCCTAGTGGAGTGGAGGAAAAAAGCATAATTGTAATCATAATTATATACTAGTGAGTGTACAAAGTTTGCATTGAGAAGGTGATCCATTTCCCTTGGGATTTGTGAAAGGAAATATGAGCTTCCCTATTTTGTTAGAGCAGGAATTGCACAATGAAAAAGGAAGCAAGAGGCCTACTTTGCCTAAGTATTTAGCAAAGTAGACTCAGGAGGAGGAGATTAGTCTTGCAGTGCAGGTTGAGCTTCATGGATTGAAATTGTCATTGTAACAAATCATTGTTCTCATCAAAATTAATATGAACAAAGGGTGGGTTTTTTCCCAATTGGGTTCCCCAGTAAAAACTATGATATTGTGATTGAATGATTGCATGTGTTTCTATTGTCTGCTTTCCTTCTGCAAAATTTAGTAGAAGAAATTTGTGTCTATTGTTTTCACTTTGAATTCATAAGCAACTACAAATTTCAAGTTATTTCTACACCCGCCACCCCCTGGAATTTCCCCATGTCAAAATAGTTGACATAGTTGACAAATATGTTTTTTGGTTACGAGTATCAATTGGTTAACTCTTGGGACAACAAACAAAGATGTAAAATCTCACTTTGTAATGTTGAAGTCTATGATTTGGACTTTATTTACACTAATTCTATAGTATTCATACATTCTAGCCGTATAATAAAAAATATTGGTTAAGTGGCTTGGGCATTAGAGATGGATGATAAAATTGAGGTTGTTATGGAAGTAAGAATTTTGCTCAATTCTACCAAAAAATGTAATTTATTATCCCAATTTGGTAAATGATGGGGTCATGGGTGCATAAATAAAATTTATTATCAAGAATGTGTGCACATCTCTAAGTCATGCTGGCTTGAGGCTTATCAAGCATAAACACAAAGAACAAAAGTATTTGTGTTCCTAAAAATGTGCATGCTTTGTGTAAGCATATGTTCCTTATGGCTCCATTGCCACTTTTAGGGCCATCAAATTCAATTGCCCACCTTCATGTGCCCTATTATCAAGTAAATCAACAAAGTACAGCTATGTGAAAATATATATAATCTACGAAAATGAATCACATCACATTCATATGAAAGTGAAAGTGGATAAATGTGGGAGCAGGCCTATTACAGCCGGGTAATGGTTAGTGAAAATGGATAAATGTGGGAGTAGGCCTATTACAGCCGGGTAATGGTTCTTCTTGATATACATATATGTCAATCCTAAACAGGTACCCAAGATTTCGAGCATTCATCGTGAAACTGATTCCCGGGCAGAGAGAAGCAAGGACAAATACTCCGCAATTGCCTGCCCTTCTTCTTCAACCTCGATGTCATAGTCTGCTACTGGATCTCCATTCAAGTTATTTACAATATCTTCTTCCATTTCCTTATCTCGCCCTTGCCCTTGTCCTTCCAAGGCTGCACTTTCAGGCTGTCTTTCTTCCTCAGAAGCTGCAGAACTTATCACTACACGACCCTCGCTAAAAGCACTTGAACCTGCGCCTACATTTTGGATTTGTTGAAGAAGCCTGCCTATTGCTTCTTCCCTTGTACCTGAATTTAACAAGGCATTTTTGGAGTTGTTGAATAAGCCTGCCTACTACTTCTTCACCTTTCTGCAATTTCCTCTTTTCTCCCGTTTCTTCGTCTGAGTCTGGACTCTAGACTAGCCTGTAGACTAGAACTAGAAGCAGGGTCCTTAACTCATCCAGTCTTTTCAAAATCATTCTCATTCCTGCGGAGTGCTTCTGCTGCTAGAGATCTCTCATACCCAATTGAAACAAGTCCGGCCAGTTTTGTCAAGTCTACAGCCTTTCCCAGTGGCGTCCTGCCATAAGATTTTTGCTCCCTCACCTCTCTGTGATGTTGTTTATCTTCCTCCTTTTTCTTTGTAATTCTTTCCCTTTCTTCGATGGCAAAGTCTATTGCACGTCCAACATCTTGGCTACACATTCTTAAAGCCCTTTTCGACTGTTTCGTTGTAAAACCCACATTCACAAGTGTTGCCAGAGATTCATCTGAGACTTGAAGCTGTCGATATTTGGCTTGAGCTGATGTTAATGCCTTGTAAGGCTCTTCCAATAATCCCATGTGGTAAGCCACAACACCTTCCAGAAGCTCCAGTCGCGTGTATGTTGCAGTTCTGGACAAAACCCTAACCCAAACCCTAATCCTCCTTGTAGAACCCTAGCTCTCTCCATATTTGCACCATAGCAAAGTTGAAGCCCTTTGCGCGCCTCTTTCAAACGCATTCCAGCCATGGCCAAACAAGACATGTCACGCAGCATGAAATAACACCAGACTGTGTCTATTTGCAGTAGCGATGCATTTTCCACCTTCTCCATTACCTTTGGATCACAAATGGAGAAGGCCTCCTCTCCCATCCCAAGAACATCAAGTGCATCTTTATATTTTCCCATTTTAATTAGACGCCGCCCCATTGAATGAAGCATCAAACCCAGAAGCAGGGCCGTTTGATCTGTCTCAGAACCAACTTTCAATTTTTCTCCGCTCTGATTCTCCAGTTCAATGTGGAAGTCGTCCTCTGGAAAAGAGGAATTATCAGTATGTCTCTTGGCCATTGCATCTACTGCGGCTTTGATACGAGCAAGTCGATTCTGGGTATCGACCTCATCCTTTACAGCCTTTGCTTCATTCGCATTGACTTTACTTATCAGAATTCTTGAATTTGCCCTCAATCCCACTTCTCTGAGCTTTTTATCCGCTAATTCCTCTTTCAGAATTTTCCCGCCAGAGATGACCTTTAAATTCTATGGCGAACACAACGAAGTCTTGGCAAGCTCTGCTCTCGACATGCCTACAGTCCACTCCTCCAAATCTACCTCAATTGCTCCCGACCATAACCCGCTCACCTTCAGCTTTGTACTGGTAACGTTGCTGCCACTCGAACTCGAACCTGAGCCGTCCATGTTTACAAAAACAAAAGAATTTGAAAGAAAGACCTAGGCAAGCGCTAACCAGCCTGCCATAGGGCATTTAATGCTCATATGGAGGCTGATTCACCATACATAACCCATAGAAAGATTTGATAGGAGCATGCGGTGGATAGTTCTCGACTTCTGACCTCGAACAGCAGGGGCCGCCGCCAATGTCAGAGGAATTGTGTGTGCGCGGAGCAGTCCAACTATCAATTTGAAATTTGAATTTATCTACATTCAAACGAGGCGGGTCTTGACCGATATTTTCCAGACGAGGGGCAGTCGTTCAATTTCAAATTTGAAATTTGAAATTTAGAGGGGCGCACAGCGCAAAGCACTACATGACTGCAAATTCCCATGAGGTCAGCTTCCCCGTGTGTTTCTTCCATGGCTGCTAGATGACCTGCTGCTGCTTTGTTTTGGTGCTGGAAGCTTTGTTCTTAGACCACTGAGCACGACCTGCTGCTGCTTTGTTCTCGTGCTGGAAGCTTTCTTCTCAGACCACCGAGCACGATGAGCAAAAGTTTCTGAAGGTCGTGGTACAGCACCTTGATTAGGCACCCTAAGTCCAACCTTATTGTAGACATTGGGCGAGTTCAGGCCTGCAAACGCTAGATGAAGCAGATTTAGCCTCGGCTACAAATGTTCGGTATGTTCATCATCAGATCTACTGTAAGCTCTGAAAGGTCCAGCATCATATCATATTAATTCGGATCTACTCTGTTGCAGTTGGAGCTTTGAGGGAAAACGTCTCCCCATTGAAGGCATGGGCAACTTCGACATCTGCTGCTTGTATATCACACGGCTAGCAGATTTAGCCTCGGCTACAAAGGTTCCGTGTGTTCATCATCAGATCTATTGTAAGCTCTGAAGGGTCCAATGCATCATATCATGTTAATTCGGATCTACTCTGTTGCAGTTGGAGCTTTGAGGGAAAACGTCTCCCCATTGAAGGCATGGGCAACTTCGACATCTGCTGCTTGTATATCACACGGATCCAACGAAGAGGGGCGAGGAAACCTGTTCACTAAATCTAGAGATGGGAAAGCCTGTCTTCTATAATGGTTCCACTTAATTATCAATTACCCATGGTTTTCGACTTAGTTAAGGATACCGGCCTGGGGCTTTTCTGTGTCATATATTTAAGGTTTCAACCTGAAAACTAACAGTTTCACTGGGCCAAATGGACGAGTAATTCAATTCAGTTTCATTGGGCCAAATGGACGAGTAATTTTCATTGAAGCCATAAAACTAATGCATTCTAGATAAAGTTCAATATAAATAGCCAGGGCTTTTAATTTATTTAGTCATGGTTTCAATATGACTTCACAGTTTTACTGGGACGAATTGACCAGATTTTAATTTATTTAGTCATAGTTTCAATATGACTTCATAGTTTTACGGGGGCAAATCGACCGGAAACTTGCATTGAAGCCAGGGAAAGAAGCTATATGAGATAAAGCTGCAAATCAAGTTGTAAGAATATAAGACTTTTCTTTGTAAACCATTTCTTTTTGGGAAGGAAATAAGGCCATATTTTTTTGTTATTTTATAAAACTTTTGGTTTTATTAAATAAAACTGCAAAACTTGACCAAATGCTAAAAGGTCATAATTTTGGGAACATATTTCGAAGTCAGTGATAACATTTTTCATTTTTCATAGTGATAATTAAATTACTCAAATTTAGAGTAAATTTGTGTAATCAAATTATACAAATTTTGTGGATTTGGTTAATTAATAAAACGAATACGGTTTATATTTTTTAAAAATATTTTTATTATTAGTTTTAATATTTTTTTTAATATAAATTATTATTTCTAGATTATTATAGTTTGAATTTATAAATATAATTTAGTATTAATTTATTAAGTATTAAGAAAGGATATCATTTAATTTCATGGTTGAGTTGAGAGGCTCATTCTACAGCCCATTATGATGTGTAACCATGTCACTTCGTCATCAAAGTTGAAATTTTTCTCATGTTGGCCCCAAAAAAAAAAAACTATACAAAATATTTAAATAATGTCAGTTCAAAAAAAAATTGTAGGTGAAGAATTTGGACCCCTCTCGATGTATGTTAGATCATTCTTTTAACATAGATCTATGCTAGTTTTACATTTTAGGAGATTTTCCACCCTTTTACATTGATTGATTTTTATTTTTATTGGTTAAGGCATTCTATGGGGAAAAATCAACCACATTAAGATCTAGTTTGGCCTAAGTTTGGTGTGATTCTTAATGATTGAGCAATATAGAAGTTCTTAGGTCCAAACCACAGGTTAATTGTATCAATAATCGCTCACATAAACGAGTTAGTTAAATCCTTAATAGTGTAATTTACTAGCAAAACATATAAATATGTTATTCAAAATAATATGAGTTTTTTTATTTGTTCATGTATGGCTTCAATTGCCAATTCCATTCATTAAATAGAAAAAAAGAAGTAATCATAAATATTTACCAAAAAATTTAATCATTCATTAAATTACACCAAAATTTGAAAAAAGAAATCTCTCATGTTAAATTTTGGACCTTTTAAAAATGTTTATGACAAATATAACTATATTTTACTAATAGATTTGTAAATAATATTTTTATTATTTTTTATTTTTATTCTATTTAGGATATTGTGTATAGCGCTCTAGAAAATAAAAAAATAATTTAAATAACAAATATAATAATAATGTCATCTTACTAAAAATATTTCAAATTTCCTTTTATTTTTACATTAATTTTATATAGAGGGAATAAATATTTGTAAGTTAAAAAAATACATTTTAAAGTTGACATAGGAGGTAAACATAATATTATTGATTAAAAAAAATAGTAATACAAAAAAGAAAACAATATGTGCCATACAATGTATTTTTATTTTTTAATTACTATTTTTGTTAATCAATAATATTATTTTTACCTCCTATGTCAACTTTAAAATGTA
>APFE030630843.1:9987-21580 GCA_000404065.3 Pinus taeda | reverse complement strand
AATATTATTTCATTATCTTTTTCTAGAGCTCTATACACAATAATTCTAATACAATATAACAATTAAATAAATACAATTGAATATATATTCTTTACAAATCTATTAGTAAAATATAGTTATATATGTTATAAACATTTTTAAAAGGTCCAAAATTTAACATGAGAGATTTCTTTTTCAAATTTTGGTGAAGTTTAATGAGTGATTAAATTTTTTTGGTAAATATTAATGATTATTTTTTTTTTTTCTATTTAATGAATGGAATAGGCAATTGAAGCCATACATGATCAAATAATAAAAAAAAAAACTCATATTATTTTGAATAACATATTTAGATGTTTCGTTAAATAAATCACACTATTAAGGATTTAACTAACTCATTTATGTGAGTCCTGAGATTATCGAAACAATTAACCTATGGTTTGGACCTAGAAACTTCTATGTTGTCAAAATCATTAAAGATCACACCAAACCTAGGCCAAACTAGATCTTAATCTCCTAAGACATAAAACTAGCATAGATCTATGTTAAATAAGGATCTAACATGGACCGAGGTGGATCCAATTTCTTCACCTGCAATTTTTTTTATGAACGGACATTATTTAAATATTTTGTATAGTCATTTATTTTTAAGTTTTATTTGGGCCAACATGAGAAAAATTTCAACTTTGATCATAATGGGCTGTAGAATGAGCCTCTCAGCTCAATCATGAAATTAAATGATATCCTTCCTTAATACTTAATAAATTTAATGTTAAAATAAACTTATACTAATTATTTTTAAATTCAAAATAATAATAATAATATTAAATTTTATTAAGAGAATTATTAAATAATGATAAAAATATTTAAAAAATATAAACCATATTCATTTTATTAAGTAACCAAATCCACAAAATGTGTATAATTTGATTACACACATTTATTCCAAATTTGAATAATTTAATTATCACTATTTTATCAAAACCATAAATATGAAAAATGTTGTCACTGAATTTAAAGTATGTTCCCAAAATTATAGCTTTTTAGCATTTTGATTATATAAATTCAACTTTACAGTTTTATAAAATAAAACGAAAAAGAAATACAACCTTCTTTCCTTCTGAAAATGAAAAAAAAAAAAAAAAAATTGTTTACAAAGAAAAGTCTTATGTTCTTCCAACTTTATTTGAAGCTTTATCTAATATACCTTCTTTTCATGGTTTTGATGAAAGTTTCTGGTAGATTTGCCACAGTAAAACTGTGAAATCATATTGAAACCATGACTAAATAAATTAAAATCCAGCCAATTTGTCTTGTAAAACTGTGAAGTCTCATTGAAACCATGAATAAATAAATTAAAATCCCATCGATTTGCCTCGGTGAAACTGTGAAGTCATATTGAAACCATGACTAAATAAATTAAAAGCCCTGGTTGTTTATATTGAACTTTATCTAAAATGCATCCATTTTATGGCTTCAGTGAAAACTACTTGTCTATTTGGCCCAGTGAAACTTTTAGTTTTCAAGTTGAAACCTTAAATATCTGACACAGAAAAACCCCAAATCGGTATCCTTAAGGTAATTGATAATTAAGTGGAACCATTATAGAAGACAGCCTTTCGCATCTCTAGATTTAGTGAACAAGTTTCCTCGCCCCTCTTTATTGGATCTGTGTGATATACGAGCAGTAGATGTCGAATCTGCCCGTGCCTTCAACAGGGAAACGTTTTCCCTCAAAGCTCCAATTGTAACAGAGTAGATCTGAATTAACATGATATGATGCATTGGACCCTTCAGAGTTTACAGTAGATCTGATGATGAAGACACCGAACCTTTGCAGGCCTGAACCCGCCCAATGTCTACAATAAGGTTGGACTTACGGTGTTTGGTCAAGGTGTTGTACCACGACCTTCAGAAACTTTTGCTTATCATGCTTGGTGGTCTAAGAAGAAAGCTTCCAATACCAAAACAAAGCAGCAATAGGTCGTGCTCGATGGTCTGAGAAGAAAGCATCTAGCACCAAAACAAAGCAGCAGCAGGTCGGCCAGTGGCCATGGAAGAAACACACGGGGACGCTGACCTCGTGGGCATTTGCGGTCATGTAGTGCTTTGCCCTGTGTGCCCCTCTAAATTTCAAATTTGAAATTGAGCGATTGCCCCGAGTCTGGAAGATATCAGTCAAGGTCCTGCCTCGTTTGAATGCAGAAAAATTCAAATTTCAAATTGATGGATGCACTGCTCCGCGCACACACAATTCCTCTAACATTGTTGGCGGCCCCTACGTTTCGAGGTTAGAACTGGGGAACTATCCACGTCAACCAATAAATCGTATGCTATTGGGGCATTAATGCATAAGAAACCAATAAATCGTATGCTATTGGGCCATTAATGCATAAGATTTATTGGTTGCCAGTGACCAATAAATCCTATGTTATTGGTCCATTAATGCATAAGATTTATTGGTTGCCAGTACCTTATGGCTACCATAAGCATGCATGTTGCTTCATGAGCATTCGTTTTCCCACCACCCCATATTTCCGAGCAGGGGAAAGCCAAAGGGACCCAAAGGAATCTGCAATAGACCCACCCGACTCCCGAGCATGTCTTTTCATCATATCTAGTACATAATCTCATTAAGTACTTCACTGGTGATCTTTTTCGATTCAACAGACCGGGTATGAAGTACATGATTTGAATTTTAAATTTCCCCGCCATAGATTTAAATTTGAATTTGCCCACCCGCGCACTCTCTCCGCGTTATTTTGATTTCTTCCTAATTAAACCCTAAATCTGAGTGTTGGAGGAGCCGTGAGGGCACCATGGCAGAAGAAGCCTAGAGGACACCAGGTGGTTCAACATATTGTCAAAAGAGGTTAGCGTCCCTCTAGTGGTGTTTTCGCTCAATTGCAGTGACATGCACGATGAGTATGAGATTTCTAACCACCTCAGAAGGTTTGGGTGGATCGTGCCCGCATACACCATGGCTCCCGACTCGCAGCACGTCACCCTTCTACACGTGGTGGTTCACGAATATTTCAACAACAATCTCGCAGAATGACTAGTTTGTGACGTAGAGGTGTTGCAAGAACTTGACGCACTTCCTCCAAAACTAGTGAAGGAAGTGACGACCTCTTTGGTAGAAAACCATCCTCAACTCAAAGATGACAAAGACATTGGTGTTGTGAAGTTTAAGTCATCAGATCTATTTCATGAGATCTAGTACTCTCATGGAAGATATTTGTTGCACATAAACCTAATTGTATTTGCTGAAAATCCTACCTAGATTATTATCTTTCATTTTAATTCATGGGCACTAGTGTGGGGTTTTTCAAAATCTAAATTTTGTAAACTTTGGGGAGTACACAATCCTTATCGAATTAAAATGGTATTGTGGATGTCTGTAGGTAGCTTTTAATCTTTTTGAGAATTTTATGGCCTTCCCCCTTTATTCATAAAATAATGCGTAGAGTTGACGGAATGCATGTGCCACACAATACACAAATACAAATTGATAGATGTATATAAAAATATTTTTGTATAAACTTATCAATTGAAAAATGCAATAACCTTTCATTTTGGTGTGATTCCACCTTGACAAATCACTGTGACATTTGAAATAGTTTGGTTTGATTCGATTCAATGCATGAAGCCCTATAATCTATAACTTCCATAGTTTCAAACTTTGGACTTCAAAGTCTCTACACGTTTGGAAGGGCGTTGGATTAATATTCCAACAAGTTTGCGCTTCTAAAAAGAGTATTGTCTCCCATTGAATATGACTTTGTAACTTAGTGAAATTCCTTCGCAGAAAATTTACATTTCCCGGATTTGTTTAAGCTATCATAGCATTTTTACCATTTCTATTTTTAAAGTTAAAATTTGATATATAAACAATTTTATACATACAAATTTAAATAGGTCAAATGATTCAAAATATTTTCCTTTTATGGAAAAGAGATAAAATAAATAATTGCACACTATTTCAAACATTTTTTTCAATGTATGATTTGATAATGACTTTAAACTTATAATAATAATAATTTTTTTATTATTAATAACATTTATTCAATTTCTCATATAAATTTAAATTAATTTAATATCTTTTTTTCTAATTAAAATTATTCTATTAATATGAAACAAAATATGATTACATCAAAGCTCGAGCCTCAGCAGTGCTGAACATCATTATCAAAAAATAATTCGACTGCACCATCGATGGGGAAACCAGTTCGTGAAGGCAAAACAAACCCACACAGGGGTTATCAGTTTTAATAAAAAAATAGCAAACGTGTCAAAAATATCCAATGAAGTTTTGACAGAACATAGCATAACATAAAATAACCAGTCAGTAGAAGAAAAAACACCCAGATGGCAGAACGACGACACCTGGATGCCAAGTGTCAAAGCTAGAGGTCTTCTGGGGCAATCTCCTCCTCGATGAGACACATGTACTGATACCACTCCTCCTCCTCTGTTGACGTGCCTGTCTGAGGTCCACAAGCGGGTTGAATGCCAGCGAAGCGTCCTGCAGTTGCATGTGAGTCGGATGTGTCTTCCACTCTGCCTCCTGGTGTTTGTGTGTCTCCAAATCTACCTTCAACAGCTTGTTGGTTGCCACCCAACTCCTTGCCATGCAGGGTGGCAACATTCTCGTCTAGCGGCTGCTTGCCTAGGTCGTGGTCGCGCCTGCTCCTTTGAGCAACCCTCTGCTACTCACCATTCTCCTCTGGCAGAGCTTCCTGCGGGTCATTGCCCTCAAAGAAAGTGATGGTGACTGTGGCTGTAATAACAAGCCTATTCAAGGTGCTATGAAAGCGAAATTGTGTCGTGTGGGGAGTGGGGTGAGGGGGAAGTGAAAAATTGGTTGTATGGACAGCAGCATCCCTCTGGCTAGCACCTTGGAGTAGAGATCTTCCTCAGCCACTGCGGGTATCCAGGATACCGATACTCAGTTAGGGGTGCGAGCGGATGGGCGGTTCGGGGGTGGGGGGGGGGGGCGGGGGGGGGGGAGGGCCAAATTATGGACTGGGCATTGCTGGAGGATGGATTCCTCCACCATGACATCCCCCTCTCCTGCTACGCATTCTATGGCGGAGGCGAGCCATTGCAGTATTTGAAGCGGAGCTAACAGTGGGATAATTGGATGAAATGTTGAGGAGAGGATGAGCGAAGGAATTCTGAGTCGAAGTCAGATTGTAGAGCCCGGTGTGGGAGAAATGAAACCCATTACTAAGGTCTATACAGCTAAGCAACCAGTAGCGGCTTCTGCTGACATTGCGAGAATAAGGCTCCGTTGCCTAAGGTGGGCATATGCTATGGATCAGGGGAGGAGGAGCAGCATTATGGTCTGTGGAGGCCATAGCTGTGTGAATGATTAGGAAATCTCGACCAGAGTACCCATTTAATGTCACCTGCAGGGCGCCATGAATTTTCCTCAGACTGGCATGGGATGGAATGCAGGCAGCCATGTGGGCAGTCTGCCGCTTGTTCGTTTAATCGCCATTAATGGCTTAGTTGTCACCCAAATCCGAGTGTGCTTCTTCACTCTATCCCATTTCAATTTGCACCAAATCATTGTAATCTTTTGACTGGAGTGCAGTGGCAATAGTGGTGAGTGAGCCTGCATGTAGAGTCACTCCACTATCCACTCCTATATTAGCTAAAAGATCAACCACTTTGTTGCTATCCCTATGGATGTGCTTGAAGGTGACTGCTCTGTGGGTGGTGAGCCATTTCTCAATGAGTTCTATTCTTTCCGCTAATCTCCAGTTGTTGACTACTTTGTTGGACGGTGTCCCCTATAGAATCTAATTAACCATGTCAATGAGAATCTGAGAATCGCCTTCAATTAACAGTGGGAAGAAACCATGAAGTTGAGCTAAGAGAAGCCCCTGCCATAACCCTTCTAATTCAGCCGAGTTATTCATATCCCAGCCAATTGAGCCTATGAAGGTTAGAAGAGGTATACCTTTATGATCTCTAAATACTCCTCCATATCCTACTTTGCCTGGATTGCCTTTAGAAGCTCCATCAATGTTAAGTTGTATCATATGTTGGGGTGGAGGAAGCCATTTGTCTGGTATCTTGCTCTGTGATCAGGGTTTACCATGGTTTTCCTGCACCTGGTTCCAGTGAAGATTCCAGTTTTCCCATATATTTGGTTCCTATGGAATGGAAGGAAAGTCTTCTTTATACCAGGTTTGAAGCAGTAAGGTTTCCTGAAGGTTTTGGCAAAAGTTGTTCCATAGGATTTCTAAAGGCGAGGATTGGTCCTTCAAAATGCAGCGATTTCTTTCTTTCCATATTGTCCACATGAGGAGGCCTGGGGTAAGTTTCCATAAAGAGTTTAGTAATTTTCTCTTATATGGATTGATTGCGCAATTGCGTACAGTGTTGGTGGTATCTTCTTTAATTCATCTGTCTTTTTCGCATACGAAGCTTACTTTTCCCCAGAGTTTGTTTGCCAATGGGCATGAGTTCATGAGGTGCATACTGGTTTCTTCCTCCTATTTGCAGTTGGGACACATGGAAGGCCTGTGAAAACTTCTCTTCCGAAGATTGTCCCAAGTGAGGATTTTATTTCGACAAAGCAACCAGAGGAAAGTGGATAGTTTTGGCCAAATGTTGGGGGCCCAAACTTTGTTCCAAAGAGGATCCTTTACTGTTTGATTCCTTATAATTATGTTGTAAGCCTCATGTGTGGTGAAGGTTCCTCTTGCCTCATAATCCCATCTGAGCTTATCTTTCTTATCGGAATAGCGGATTTTCCTATTCGAAAGTTCTGCCTCCAGATTTTTCTGAATCGATTTTGTACCTTGCCTAATGATGCAATCTGAGCTTATCCATTGTCAGTATCCCTATGTGAGGGTGGGTCTCCAGTGTTGGTTGACCTTGTCCATCAATTGCTCTTCCCAATCCGGTATTTGGTGAGGTTTGATCAGGTCCCTCAACTTGGGTCTTTGCTTCCAAGAGTCTTCCCAGAACCTTGCATTACTACCATCCCTAACTTCCCAGAAACTGTGTTGTTGGATTAAATCCTTGTGTTGTTTAGCTGCATTCCAGATTAAGGATCCTAGACCAACTTCTATGAGTCAGATTAGATTATCTACTGGATGGTTGTTGGCATATTTTGTTGTCTAGAGGATAACCCAAGGAGTATGTGGCAGTGAGATCCATTTCCACTAGAGGCGAGCTCCCATGACAACACTATTGTGTTGAGGATCACGAAGCCTTGTACCTCTTGAGATTTTCGGAAGGCATACAGTGTCCCATTTCACAAGTTCCCATTTTCGATTTTTTCCCGAATTGCCCCACATAAAGGTTCTTTGAAGATGTTTGATTTCCTTGAGTACCCATTTTGGCGCTACTAGAACTGAAAAAAGATATAGAGGCATGGATTGCAGGAAAACTTTGATTAAGATTAGACAACTAGCCAAATTGAGAGCTCTATAAGTCCAGGAGGAGAGACGAGCTTCTAATTTTTCCAAGAGTAGTTGCCAAGAAGAGTGCTTCAAAGCTGTATCAGTCATGGGAGCTCCCAGATATTTGGAAGAAAGAGTGGCTATCGAGAATCCAAGGATATGAGCTATTGAAGATTGGGTGATAGCAAGGGTATGAAAGAAAAAAAAAATGGGATTTAGCCTTATTTATGCTAGCTCCAAAGGCATCTGAGAACTCAGTCAAAAGGGATTTTAGTTTGAGAGCTTCCTGGACCGAAGGATGGCCAAACAACATGTTATCATCCACGAATTGTTGGTGGATAAAAGTAGGGGAGTTGGGAAAGGAGAGGCCTCTTAATTTCTTGGAGTGAAGAGCTTCTTTGATGTTTCTTCCAAGCCCTTCCACCATTATGATGAACAGAAAAGGGGAAAGGGGGTTTCCTTGTCGAATTCCTCTAGAGGGGTGAAAAGGGGTGGAAAGGATTCCATTGACCAGAATGGAGAAGAAGGTGGAAGTTATGAGACTCATGACCCATCTAACCCAGGGAGGGGAGAAACCAAAGACAATTAGCATTTTTTGAATATAATTCCAGCTCAAACTATCAAAAGCCTTAGATAGGTCAATTTTAAGAAGCATACCTTCTTTTTTTTACTACTTCAAGGAATGAATAATCTCGTGAGTGAGAATGATGCCATCTGTAATTTGTTGGCCTTCCACATAGCCTGATTGCTCTAGCGATATGAGTAATGGTAACAACAGTTTTAGTCGCGAGGCAATAACTTTGGAAATTATTTTGTAAATGACATTACAAAGAGCGATAGGCCTGAATTTTTTAGGAGTCTGAGATTGTGCTTCCTTAGGGATGAGGGCAATGAAGGTTGCGTTCATAGAGGGAAACATCCATCTATTAGACCTGGATTCCTCAGCGACCTGCCAGACGTCTTCTTTAATTAGATCCCAAAAGTTATGGAAGAAATTGGAAGTGAATCCATTAAGGCCAGGTGCCTTTCCTTCTTTTAATTGTCGCATTGTATGCTCCACTTCCTATAAATATATTGGCCTAAGAAGGAGCTGATTGTATTCCTCTATTATGATTTTTGGGATATTCTTGGTTATCTTCTCTATGGCTGGCTTTCTATCTATCTGAGGTTCTTGGTGTACCTGCTTGAAATAGGTAAGAAGTTCTTGTTCTACATCCTCATGTTTTTCTAGTCATTCTCCCTGCTGATTCTGGATGTCAATGATATTGTTGTGCATTCTTCTCTAGATAGTGGTGCGACAATTTTTTTTTTTGTGTTTCTTTCACCCTCCTTAATCCATCTAACTCTTGGTTTTTGCTTCCAAAGTATTTCTTATTTCTTTGCTCTTTTTGATATTTGTGTCTGAAGGTGTTTTTCCTGCTCTGAGAGTACCTCAGATCTTCCGTCCATGATGATTCTCTATTGTAGTCTTTTCATTTCTTGATCTAGAGCATTTTGTGCTTGGAAGATATTGCCAAAGGTAAGTTGATTCCATTGTTTGATGTTGTTTTTTAGATTTTTGAGTTTTTGTTGGAATTGATACATTTTTGAGCCATCCGGGGGCTTGAAACTTTTCCAAACCGTATTTATCAGGTTATTGAAGTCTCGATGCATCAACTAGAATGCTTCAAAGTGGAATGGCTACCGTGTAGTGTTTCCTGGTCTTTTCCATTGGAGCGATATTGGCCAGCGATCGAAGCCTATGAGAGGCAAGATTGAAGCTGAGAAGTCTCCTCCAAGATGGATTGCATTTTCCGAGAGCAAGAATCTATCCAATCGAGAGGCAATTTGATGTATACCTGATCGTTTATTATTCCAAGTGTAGATTCCATTGTTGAATGGCATATCTATGAGCCAACTGTTTTGGATGAAGTTTTTTAAATGAATGTTGTCATTATCCAATTTGGTCCTGCCTCCTCTCTTTTCTTCCAGCTGTGTAATCATATTGAAATATCCTCCTGTGATCCAGAGTGGATGAGTTCTGTTGAAGTTAATCAAAGATAAAGTGTTCAATATGTCTATCTTATACATTGCCTCCTGGGGGAAGTATACATTGGTTAGGTGACCATGCACATTTGTCCCTGTAATATAGAAGGTGGCTTGGATGAAGTGCTTACTCGCACGAATGTTAGTAAGCGTGATGGCTCGTTCATCCTAGACTATTGCTAGGCCTCTTGAGGCTCCGGAGGCATCCACTACCACTGCTTTGCTACCTAGCCATGCTTTTGCAATGGTTTGGTCCAGTGTTGTAGAGTTACATTTAGTTTCTTGCATGAAGAAGACTTGGGGTTTCTCCTATTGAATCATGTTTTTTATCATTTTGTATTTCTCGGGGCTGTTGAGCCCGCTAATATTCCGTAAAGTTAGCTTCATGATGCATTGTTGGGCAGGGGGTTGTAATACTTGGTAAGCTTGGAATATCTTCCCGATTCCACCAGCATTTCCTCAATGCAGATGGTTCTTTCGAGATCCATTTTCCTTCCTCTTTTTTTATTGTCTTTAGGAATGTTTTTGCCATCCCATTGACTTCCAGGCTGAATGCCTAGGGTGCTTTGTTGTTGTGCTCTGGAAAGGATGAATTCCAGGTTTTCCAACTGTCTTTCTGGAATCTTGTCATATTCTTTTGTTTTGCAAGCTTATTCTAATCCAAGAATGTCCATATCTCCAATATTTATGCTTTCAGGCTCCTCTTCCATGTGTTGGGCTTCACTCCTTTCCTTTGTTGTTTCTGTTACAGCTGTGTTTGCTGGGTGCATGTTGTCGATGTCCATGCCTTGAGTGTTCCATTTTGGGATCATACTGGGTGAGGAGTAGGTGAGATCTATTGTTTTCTTAGAATTATGGGTCTTCTTTGAGCCAGAGGGAATGAATGGTGCTATCTTCTTGGGCTTTTCTTCTGAGTGAACAAGATTCTCAAAGTTATTTAGTTCCGGTTGGGCTAGGGTTTCAAAGCTATTGCTGGTGGATGGCTTTGAAGAACTAGTGATAGGTTTTTTAGGGTTTGAAACAGGTTTTTTATGGTTCTTTTTGCGGTTAGAGACCTTGGTGAATCTATTCGAGTCAGGTTTATCGGAAGAGGAGGAGGTCGAAGTTTTCAAATTTGAAGGACAATCACGAAATAGATGGCCAAGGGCATGGCATTTTCTGTATCGAAATGGGACATGTTCATAATCTATTAACTGAATCCATTCAAAATCGTCATGGTATAGAATTACCGCGTCTAGAAGAGCCTTGTTGAGATGCATATAGACACAGATGCGGGTGTAGGAAGTATATCTTCTGAGTTTTGTCTCCTCCGCAATTTTGATGAATTCCCCCAAACCATTTCCAATATCTTGCACTGAATCTTCATCCCAATACTCCAATGTAAGGGAATAGAGGTGGATCCATACTGGTGCCCAGATTAGATATTGTTTGTCCGGATTGAATCTTTCGATCCAGTCCCTCAGATACAGGCCAACTGCATTAAAAAAGTAGGGTCCTCCATCAAGGACTCTGTTTTGATCTTCTATACAGTTGAAAACTGCCGTAAAGAACCCCTTAGGCCCCAACTACAGGGTAATTTGCCCTTTCAGCTTCCACTTGGCTACGATCCATCCATGCAAAGCTTTCTCTGTAGGCCAGAAGCCTATAAATTTCCCAATCAAGGTGTGATCCTTCATGTACTGGATTTGAGTGTTGATCCGGTGACTTGGGAGCTCAATCTTAGGTCTTTCAGTTGCGACCAGCTTGCAGGTAACCAATGTCGCTTTGGGAGCCTCATTTCTGTCCATATTGGTTGTCGGTATATCAGGTCCTATTCCTATTTCGTCCTGGGCCTTTTACCTGATATCTTCCAGGTGCATCTGAATGTTTTCACTATCATTGGGGGAAGGCACCGTGTCCTCCCCTTGGGGGATGTCCATGGGTTGCGCTCTATTCCTTGTCCTTTGTGGTTTGTCGTATTACTGGAAAACTATGATAGAGGCGTCGTGGTCTGTGCAGGTCTGCCGTTGTAGGTCTGACCCAAACCCTAAACCTCTATGTTCGCCAGAGCAGGTCTTAATCATTTAATTATGTTGTAAAGTTGAAGTGTACCCCTCAATTTAATATTTATTTATTGTTAAATAAACATTCAATTTTATAATGTACTAATTTATATATTTTTCAACAAC
>APFE030630838.1:184498-221465 GCA_000404065.3 Pinus taeda | reverse complement strand
TCTTGCGCTTGGTTCCTTGCTTGGTTCCTCTCC
The DNA here is from genome assembly GCA_000404065.3 of Pinus taeda. Taxonomy (NCBI): domain Eukaryota; kingdom Viridiplantae; phylum Streptophyta; class Pinopsida; order Pinales; family Pinaceae; genus Pinus; species Pinus taeda. The sequence goes on along the minus strand of APFE030630838.1, from coordinate 221,432 downwards.
TTCTCGATAGATCTTTGCCACTCCTTCTTTGTCTACACAGCTTCAGAGAGCACATGTGGAATCAAAGCAGCATAATACTATCGAAGAATAGAGATCTATATTCATAAACAACACATGACCATATATGTATTGACCACACAAATGCATATACAATCAAACATACAAGAATGTGGAGAAAAACTTGAATATCTTCGTTAATATCAAGAATAAAAAGAGGATTACAACCAATTGTTCTGACCCAACATCATCCTCCAGCAAGAAAGCCCTTCTTCACCTCAAGTAAAGCTTAGATCACCCAACACTATGATATTACACCAGAAAACCAACAACACTTCTCTACAAGATACAAGATTCCAGCCTCTAAACTCTGGATCTCTGGGATGAGAGATCTATATATAGATATTTGCAAAGGTGTGAGTCAGCTCTGGGTTTTTTATTAGTGTCATTCCACTTGGCTCCACTTGGAGATTTCATTGATCTCTTACTCATCCTTGGGCGAATTCTGAGGGGAAAGTATCATATGAGAAGTTTCTAGAAGATTCCTTGATCATCCACTTAGAAAACTGTCTCCGCCACTTGTCTATTCTCGTCCATCGCACCCTATAGAAGGAATTTTCAGTATGCATCACACCTCCCGTGTGTACAAGGTGAGATGCATCGCACCCTGGCCATGGAGCAATCAATATGGTCCAATTTTGACCAGTTCTGAGCAGTTTTCTGTGGAGAACTTCTGGGAGATGATGTAATCAGCTGACTTTGTTCTTTTAGGGTGTGAAGAAACACTTTTAGGGACTTAGGATCCCTTGGTTTATGGAAATTTATGATTGGGGTTGCAGTGCCCAAAAATGTCTATAACACAACCTACAACAGATCCGTTGTAATTCCCTCTTCTCTCTCACACAATCTCCTCTCTCTTTCTCTCCCAGAATATAGATCTACATAGACACAATACAATTCCCTCATATATAGCGAGGGGTTTCCTTCTAGGGAAAAAAACCCTATATTAAACATAACTTCTACTGTCAGATCTCTACCTAATGAATGTCCCAGATTGACTACAAAATTACAACATTTTACAAGGAAATTTTACATCTTTTTTAGGAGCCGCCCCCCTGGACCCCCTTGCAGTGCAAATATTACGGCCCAATGCGGTGATACCTCTAAATAAATAAGATAATCAGGCTCCATACCCAACATTATGAGCATGCTAGGGTTTTTTGGAATGCTTGAGAGAATGAAGGTGTTCATTGGAAATAATTATGTTTTCCATGATATTACATTCCTCAACATAACTTGTTTGTTGAAGGAGATGAGGAAGGGGAGAAAGGGCTTAATTATGTTAGAAATGAATTTTGAATTGATTTTATATATTGCCTTGCATAGAGTGATGGGATGATAGTCAAAGGGGGTATTGGCTCCTAAGGATTTAGGAATGAGGGAGATGAAAGTTTCATTTAAAGTAGGGAGGATGGAGAAGGAGCATTTGGAATTCTCTACAATATGCCATATATCATGCTTTAGGATGAGCTAGAAAGCCTGATAGAATTTTGTTGTGTAGCAATCTGGTCTACGGGATTTTATTTTGGGCATACCCATGATGCTATTTCCACTTCCTGTAGTTTGATTCCTTTCATAAGCATTTTAGTTTATTCATGAGTAACTAGCTTGGGGATGTTTTTGGAAATATTTGGGTGGCTTGTATCCTGTCCGGGATTGGTTCCGAGAGGAGGGATTGGAAAATAATTGAGCAATTCATGCATGATGGCTTCATGATTCTCTATTATTTAGTTGGTAGTGGATTTAATACTACAAATTTGATTCCTTTGTCAATGTTTGGTCACTGATTTGTGGAAGAAGCAAGTATTTTTCCCCTTCTTTTAAACATTGAACCCACAATTTTTACTTCGAGTGAATTTCTTCATGTTTTAGTCACTCTTCAAGTCTATGGGAGATGATGGCTTCTTGTTGGTTGATTTGATATGTTCTGCCTTATGTTGTGATTTATTGTTGTATTTGGGACATTTCTTGTTCTAATTGGATCTTGTCCTTGTGGATGTTCCCAAAGATGGAAATATTTCAGTCCTTTATTTTTTGTTTTAGAAATTTGAGTCTTTGTTGAAAGTGGTACATATTTGTGCTCGAGAAGATATTTGATTCAACCCACCATATTTCCATTTTGGGGAGGAACTCAGGATGTCAGATCTAGAAAGCTTTAAATTTGAAGGGTTTTCTCTTAATATCATGTTTCCATCTCATTTCTAGCTACATTGGTCAGTGGTATGATCCATGGCTTGAAAGAATACTAGAATAAAAATTGGTAGAGGAAATGAGTAAAGAACATGTAATGAGATTTTTTTCCAATCTGGAGGCTATTTTGGAGTTTACTCCTCTTTTATTGTTCCAAGTGTGTATGCTATTCTATGTGCCAAGATCTATTACACTCGATTTTTTTATGAAGTCAATGAAGAGTTGCCTTTCCTCTCCCATCTTATGTATTCCTCCTTTACTTTCCCAAAGGTTACTGATCATGTCGAAGTCCCCTCGTATAATCCTGAAGAATGCATCAACGATTTGGTGAACTTGATGGAGATTATGAAGGAAAATGTGTCTCGGGGAATATTGGGGTTATAGACGTTAGATATCAAGAATTGGAAAAAATCTCCAATAGGTTGAAAGGTGGTTGTGAGGATTCAAGGGAGGGGGAAGGAGTTTTTTTGGTTAACAGTGGAGGGATTCCATATGGTGGCTAGTGTAACACCCTCCTCCCACATTTACCCAAGTTAACTGATCTGTTGGGGTAAACATGTGACGAGAGGCTACTCCAATCTGATTCAAGTGGAACTAACACAACACAACCAATCTGACCTTATGCACATACAACAAAACCTACAAGAACCAACCAACCCTTCCAAGTGATCAACCTCTACAACAAATCGAAACTTCACTACCCTAGAGCCTTAGTCACTCCCATGACATGGCCATGCATGTGACAGGGGCCCTCAAGTCACTCCCACAACATGGGCATGCAAGCGACTGAGGTATTTATTAGCTAGTTCTCAGCCTGCGACCCCAGATTCCGTGCCATCTTTTAAGGGCCGGGACTCAAGCCATTGCCCAAAACCCCATGAAACTTTCAGGAATGAAAAGTAACATCGAAAAAATGATACAAATTCAAATGCTTGAACAAAGACTTGGCTAGACCCCTACTAGCCATGACATGAATTTCGTCAAACATGTCACAAATATGCATTCTACAGGCCATAACAACAGATCTAAGCATAGGGGTCTCATACTTATATGAGAATCACTAAGAAGCATTGATGCCTTATCACATTAGTTGCATTATCATCTATTATGTCATATATTCATTATAAATTTATTTACAAATCAAAACATGATGAGAGCCATACATCATTAATGTCATAAAACATGCTTATAACCAACAGAAATAGCAAGCATACATCAACCATAAATGCCTCATATGAACCCATAAATTTTCTCATAAAATACCAAGAAGAAATATTTCTTGTTAATGAATTATTAGGCCAACTAGGTTCGGGAATTCCATGTACTACCCGACCATAGATTCGCTGAACCAAATATTTCTTTCAGCCAATCAACCCCGTGCGATATTCCAAGCATGAATGCGGGACTTAACCAAAATCAACCAGGGCTTCCTGAGGCTACACCACCTCACCCTCAACAATAAAACTAGTCTTTACCACAATCCCCACTGGATCACTAGGCCATCAACAATAAACATACAATACCAGGCTTTACCGCAATCGTCACTGAATCACTAGGCCAAAATAAGCATGGATGCCACTGGATACCTCCACATACAACGTGAGGGATTTTTCTGTACCAACCTTTTGGCTTTACCATGTATCCCACCATTATTGGTCAAGGGATTCCTAGGACTACAACGTCTCCACCCTCCGTGCTTTACTGTGTATCCCATCCTGGGATTCCTAGGCCCAATCATACTCACCATTGATATTTACCATGTATCCTGCCATTCATAAATCAAGGGATTCCTAGGATCAATCAAGGTGTTCAAATTCGGGCTTTCCCATGTATCCCATCCCAGGATTCCTAGGCCTTGTGAATAAACTTGATACCACCCCACTCAGCTTCAAGTCCATCTATAAATCCATCTCAACCACATACAAAAGAACCCACCACACCATGGCTATCTAGAAATGGAAAGGCTAGGCTAAAAAATATTGTCACACTTGGAAGAACCCATGCCCATGACAACAAGAGAACCAAGAAAACACATGCATAACCATGCATGCTAAATCTAGAAAGGAAATCACACATGCAAATTGATACCTGCAAATAATTACGATGTAGCTGCTAGATCCTACTCTTCCCTGCTTGATCTTTGCTTCCTCTTACCTTATTTTCTTTTCTTGATCCAATGCTAAAGTGTTCCAAGAAAACTCTAAGGGTCCAAGAGTGTGAAAGAGAGAGAATATCGAGAGAACTCCAAAATTGAATTGACAAAAAGGTACCAACTAATCCTCATAAGCCTTTTTATTAATGAGGCCTCTCTTTTCTTCATTTCATTGTTTTCCTTCATTTTTCTACCGACATGCAACCTGTGACCTTTCACCTTCCTTTTCTCCTAATTTCCTTTACTTTTCATAAATAAAATGCCAATTAATGCCATTTTCCTTTCCAAATCCTTTACCATTTCTTTTGCCAATTTCCTTAGCCATAATAAACCAAATGAACACCCACACTAGGATGTCTTGCCCAACATTTAGTTTGGAATAAGTGTCCCATAACCGTGGTTATTATTTTTCCTTTATAAACATTTATTACATGGAATTTGTTATAGGCCATTTTGTCACATTTGATCAGTGAGCCTCCTAATGGGATCAATCAACATCCTATTCCCCCTTATCACTACCTTTCACAAAGCCCTAAGCATGTACCTTTCATTTCCTAGAATTTCAGCACTAAACTGCATCATCTAAGCCAATTTGAGGACCAACACTCCCTGTAAGCCTACTACGTTCACCTACAAGTTGCTCCACTCTAGCCTGCGTTGGTCACCAGCAGGTTTCTCCCCTTTGCACCTCTGTTGGTTCTAGAAATCCAAGAGAAGGATCGGGATTCTGAAAGCTTCCCCTTCTAGGAGTTTCCAAAATTTGTTACAACTAATTACCTTGAATAAAACATTTGGATCATATCCTACCCTACTTTGGAGTTTTCACCACTTATCCTTTGATCATATCCCTCCATCAAAGGTGGATCTCTTACCCTAGATTGATAATTGGATAAGAACCCCCAACTTACCCTACTTCTTTATATATTCTCGGCCTTCTGTGTGGTTGGGGTTTGGCTTTTGGAGAGTGATTCTGCCCTTATGCTATTGTAGTGAGTGGTTATCATCTCATGCATTTAGGGTGATTGGAGGTGCATATTGTGACAAGGAAAGGACAAGTCAACAACTTGGAGGAGCTTTTCTACAAGATCAAATGCTACTTATGGTTGTAATATCCTTCCATTTATATTAATATAAATAATTCATTGTTTTCCTATATGTGATGTTGTTATTTCACTTATTTCAATACCATGTTGATCTATTGAATGAAGTACTTAGATGATACTGCATAGATCTCATAGTTTCTTGGCTTGTGTTATCTGACTATGCAGGTTCTAAATTTGGCAATCAGAGCTAGAATTGGAGCTTCCAAGCTAAAGAAGGAGCAAAGTGTGCGAAGGATTCCAGGTAGGCCTCACTCTATCATCTATTTATTTTAAGGAAAAGCATTGAGTTCCTTGTCTCTCAGTTGTTCTAGGCTAGCCACCGACCTAGGGGAGATACTTTTGCCTGAAATAGTAAATCTTGTATAACAAATTGGCGACCATACTGGGGATTGAAACTAGAATCTATGGTTTTGAAGACCAGTATGATCACCAATTTGTTCATGTAAAAAATTCACATGAAAATTCCACTCCCTATTATCCTCAGGCCAATAGACAAGTTGAGGTGTTTAACAAAGTTCTTAAGACTATGCTTCAACGCACGATAGGGGTCCATAAATCGGATTGGAATTTGCTTCTCTATGGTACCTTGTGGGCTTACCAAACCTCAGTTAGGACTGTTATTGGATTCACACCCTTCCTGTTGGTGTATGGTTTGGAAGCGATCCTCCCCATCGAATGTGAAATTCCATCAATGAAACTAGCTATCATACTTCTTCCTTCTACTTCCGGAGAGGAGGAGCATCTTTTACATCTGACTTGTTTTGATGAAACCTGACTCGATGCCGCATTATCCAATGAAGCTCATAAAAGACACATCAAAGCGCAATATGACAAGAATGTCAAGCCTAGAGTCTTCTCAAAAGGAGATTTGGTTCTCTTATATGACCAGGAGGCTGACAAGTTAGGTCTAGAAAATTTCCAACCTATGTGGTTGGGCCCATACATTGATAAGCGAGTCCTTGCAAAAGGGGCTTATGAGTTAATATATCTCAATGGAGTTCCACTGGCACAACCTAGAAATGGGTTGTACCTCAAAAAATACTATGATTTATCCCATGCATAACACACTATGTACATACTGTCTATAGGTGTGTTGAGTGTGTTTGTAGTGTGTTTTTCAGAGTTTTCCATGGTTTATGTTGATTCTATTTACTGTTGGATTACACATGTAAACCTCTCTAAAACTGTATATTGATTATGATGATGGTGCTATCCACAATACTCAGAACCTCTCCTCTACAACGTGGGCTATCTTTGCTCCAAATGGCGAGCTAGTGAGCATGCAAGGGATTTTCATTGCTCACTCGATTAACAACATCGCTGAGTATAATGTAGTGGTTGAGATTTTATTTGATGTTTTTTCATGTGGTATTTTTCATATGGTCATCAGGCTTGCCTCACAAATCGTAGTGCTACAACTTGTTAATATTTATTCAGTGAGAAATCATGCCATCCTTCGCATGGTTTTGATAATGTGTCTTCTAGAAAGACATTTCAATTTCATACGATATGAACATATTTCTAGAAATATTAACACATTAGCAGATGCCCTAGCTAATTTTGTTTTAGATCGACATTTGTGACGAATGTAAATAACTTTCAATTCACGTCACATCATATTGAAAGAATAATATGAACAAGGAAACACTGAGATAACAAATATATTGAGAATATATATTATATGTATGTATGTATATATTGTTCATTTTGGTTTTACAAAATGTGTGCCCCGAGACACATATGGCTACATCACCCATATATAAAATACATGGAAAAAGTCTAAGTAGACAAATCAATGGTGCTCATGATAAAACAACACTGCATGAGCTATCTTGCATAGTAATTGACCAATATGACTAGGCACTCTGATTGTGTGTCGTTGAGGTCGTAGTGGAAGATGATCAACCACAATCTCATCAATATCATGTGTTAGTCCCTCCATGTGGCACTCCACCTTTGATAGGATCTCAGCTACCTCAAGGTCTCGTAGAATCCCGTCCTATTGCAGCGATCTGTACTGGTCCCACTACCTCCTCCTGTGGCTGTCTCTCTATACAACAGAGATATCTAGAACCTACTGGTCGAACAGGTCCAACATCTGCATGAAAACATCAAATAGTTTAGTCTTGGGAACATCTTTATATATATATATATATATCTGTTTTTGTGTAAAAAAAATAAAATAAAATAAAATCGTAAGAATTTCAAAAACTTAATGATCAAAGTATCTTACCTGAAAAATCCCATTTCTCACCCTCAGGAAACTGGAGCTCGGGATCATCACGGAAATCCGTCCATGTGTAAGGATAATCATCGATAATTATGAACTTCCTGCATATTCATCCAAAGAAGGCTAATGAAAAGTTGATCGCGGATGGGCCTGCATGATGGCTCATGTGGTCTATGCACCTCCTCATCTGTGGGGTCCTTGGATCGATGAGATGAAGTACAATCTGTTGAGGTTGCAGTAATGGCACCAACTCTAGAGAAAAAGAGACTAAGATTGCACCATAACCGAAGTTCTTCAAATTCCCCTCCCTTGCTTTGGTAAGTTGTTCCTTTCAAATTGACTAAGACACCCTAGGCCCAATTGAATATTGTTGGCTCTAGACATTCTATCCCATACTGCATGTAAGATCTACTTGCTACATGTAGCATTGAGCTTCCTTCCAATCTTGCAATAATGAACAAGATCGTTATGAAAGGTAATTGGGTCATATCCTTTATGCTAATCTTCCCATCCCTAGTAGGAAGGGCTCGAGGTCTACAATAGGTAGCGATATAGTCTTTCATCATCTCACCACCACTTCTTCCACCTAGAAGATAGATGGGGGCACCTCACTTTGAAAATCCTGTCAGGAAGTAAATATCCTCTACCTGTATCTTGAGTAGGTTCTCCCCAAACCTAAACACATGTGCCTGAATATCCCATGAACGAACAAGGTACTTCAACAACTATATTTTTTGCCTCATTCTGGGAAGCCACTCGCAGTTTTTGAGCACCGGGATGGTAGCAGGGTAGTTTGTTGCATTCAAGTCTTGTTCCTCATGTTCCCTTTCTCTCCAAATTAATTCCATTTTGTGCTAATGGGTACCTGAAACATCAACAAGGAATCAATTAGGCTCTTTTCCATCCAAAAAATTAACAAAATTTGAGGGAAAAATGAAATAAAACTTAGAGAAACGCACCCAGCTCACCCCAACAATGTTTACCAATGCATTGCAATTATGCTTGCAGTGTTCCTCTGCCTAGATGCAATGTAGCTTTTGACACATGGGGGGTGTGTTGATCCAGGGTGTTTTTTATGAACCCAGGGACCTCAAAACCTTAAAAAATTTGCATGAAAACACAAAAATGAACTGTGGAAAGATAGAGAAGGGTTTTAGTTCCTACCTAGAGGTGACGACACTTGAAATGATTCCCTGGATTGGCAGCAATCAATTGCAAGAGATTGAAGGAAAAAGGGGCTCCAAATACTCAATGTTGAAGGTAAAATGTGAAATGATAAAAATGAGAAGCCATTTTGAATATTTATGGTCATTTTCTCATTATTTTACTCATTTTTAGTGTTTTGATGTAGATATGCTTCATTTTCACTACGAAATAGATATGCTCAATCCTTCTTGTACTGTTTTGAGTAGGTCGATAGTTGTTAGCAAGTTTTGATTATGTTTTGAACATGTTACTTTGACCATAAAGTATTATGTTTTGAACATGTTACTTTGGCCATAAATTATGATTTTATCTCTTTCTCAGGATCTATAAACCTACAAAAAAGAAACCCCCTTGGAGTCCTCTTTCAACTCTTTTCAAACTCCCAAAATATGAAAATATTTTTGAGAGCTTGTCTTTTCGAACTCGTAAAAATAAATGAAAATACAGCTACTCAGTATAAGTTTAACCCTTTTATGGACTGAGATAGACTACCTATGAAAAATGAATACCTTAGTTGAACATGGCTAAGAGGTTCTCTTGGGTATTGGTTTCTACCCTTTTGGACTAAGGGACTACCTACGGAAAGGGACATTTGGAGTTTTCTTTTTTGCCTCTTTTTCAAATTCTCTAAACATGAAAAAGATGTCGAGTTTTACCTTCATTGGACTTGTTAAAACATCAAACAGTGATGAAATTGGCGAACATGGAAAGGCCAAACCAAGGCACAGTAAATGCCTTAAAGAACTATGGGTTGCTAAAGTTCTTCCGCTTGTCCAACATGAGGCAACAGATGGAGTTGTTGCAATATCTTGTTCATGCTTGGGATCCTATTGACCAGGTTTTTCATATCAGGGGTAAAGTTATTGCTTTTACCATCAAGAATCTTTATTTTCTGACGGGTTTATCGAGGCAGGGTGCCTCTCTTTCACTATCAGGACTCACCAGGGGAGGTGAATCGGTGAGAGATTATATTCGTCAGTTCTGTCGAGAAGGATCTCAACCCAATAGAGATGGAAAGATTCATATCCAAGCTGTTACTGATCGAACTTTGAGAACTATCCTCTTTACCCTTGCTATATTGGCTGGTAGTGCGGCTTTACATTTAGCAAATAGATCTTATATGCAATATGCCTTGGAATGCCTGGAACTGAAGGTATTCAACTAGTGTGAGGAGATTCTTCCACTTATGAAAGATCAACTGACCAAAGTGAAGGCTGGAAAGACCAAAAATTTTGGTTATGGGTCTATTTTGATTTCCTTCGCTTTGGAAAGAATCCTGCTCATGAAACCACAAAACATTTCTCTGGGAGTGCCTGGACCTAGAGAACCACGGATGTAGCGATGGGTAGACCTTATGGCTAGGCATGCTGGCCAGTCATTGATCTGATTTTCCTCCACCTTCTTCAATTGGTTTGACCGTCAGGAGATGGCCTTCGCGGAATATCCATCTGCTAGGATGGATTTCTGTGGCGATCCAGATTTGGCATTTCCAGTTGGGGCACAGTGGAGCGCTATTGGTAAATTGATTTGACCACACTTTTCTTTTTGAGTTTTCACTTTTTTTTTGTGTTTTTGATTGTTACCAAGACTAAATAAACTCATATGTGTGTGCAGATATTGGACCAGTTCGATTTGCGGCACACCCACGGGAAGCAGATGCTCCAGTGGAGGGAGCTGTCAGGAGGGTAGTCCTTAGATATTTGGACATGGGAGAGACCTTAACTCAGTTGTAGGACCATGTAGAGGGCTTAACCCTCGGTATTCCAGATGTCTAGATTGATGATTTACCCATGAGGCTACAGCGTTATACCAGTGGTGTGCCGAGTCATTGGATGAGGCTCCTGCGTATGATAGCACAAGCGGTGACCTGTTATCATCAGCATAACTAGTCTAGGATGTTTTCTGCATTCATTTTTTAGTTTCTAGGTCAGATGACCAATTTTGTCTTGGACACAAAATATTTGTAAAAACTTATATACAACTATATATTTGACTTTCATAGTTTTATTATGGTTACGTGATGAAATCCTGTGCAAATGATGATGTGATAAAAAATGCTTTCTTTACATATGTTGCAAATGTCTATTTAACACGTAGTTTGCTAGAGAGTCAGTCAATGTGTTTAAATTTCTGGAAATATGTTGATATTGCATGAATTCAAAATGTCTTTCCAAAATTTGAACTCTTAGGAAGATGTGATGAATGGCTGGGTTTTGGACGGAATAAACGCCAGTAAGCTATAGAATGAAAAGTTGTGAATCTAGCCTAACAATGATTCGACTTATGCCATGTGAAATGGCATTAGAGAGGAGTTCAATCAACGCGCTATACTCAACGATATTGTTTGTTGATTGACCAATACATATCCCCCTGAAACTCACTAACTTGCCTCTTGGAGCGAAGATGGCCCATGCTACAGAAGATAGGTTCTGCATACTACGACTAGCTCCATTGGCATACCCAACAAATGGTTCCGAAATGTTCGACATCTGTAACAAATGTGAAGTGGATTACCTAACCAAATCGAAACTCTAAAAGAAAACTAACACACAAAAATGCAATGAAAGCATATGTACAGTGAGTTTTACTACACTTAATCAAGCATAGTAACATTTAAGATACAACCCATTCCGGGGCTACAACAATGGAATCGCATCGTAATCGACTAACTCGTAAGCTCCTTTTTTCAATACACGCTTAACAATATAGGGGCCCATCCATAATGGTTCAAACTTCTATGCTCCTAATTTGTCAAAATCCTGATCGTAAAGCAAGACTAGGTCACCTTCTAAGAAGACACAAGGCTTAACATCTTTGTCATATTGTGCCTTAATGCATTTCTTATGTGCTTCGTTAGCCAATGCGGCATCACAACAGGTTTCATCCAGATGGATTAATTCCAAGAAATGGGTTTCTTCTTCAGAAGTATCGGGTAGCAGGTCAATTGTGAGCTTGAGGGATGAGATTTCACAATGAATTGGTAAGACTGCTTCCAAACCATACACCGACTAAAAAGGCGTAAATCCGGTCGCATTTCTCACCGAGGTTCGATATGCCCACAAAGCTGAGTACAGGATTAAATGCCAATTCCGTTTATGGACTCCAATCATTCTTTGCAACATGCGCTTAAGGATTTTGTTGATTGCCTCAACTTGTCCATTAGCTTGCGGATAATATGGAGTAAAACTATCATGAAACGGTCCTAATTTGGTAGTTAACTCGATCATTATGTGATTGCAAAAAGGAGACCCATGATCTGTAACTATAGCTTGTGGCACACCGAACCTGGAAACCACATGGTTAAAAGAAAAAGAGCAGTCGTTTCGCCATTTTTGTTCAATGTAGGCATCGCCTCAGCCCATTTGGTAAAATAGTCAACAACGACTATAATATACCCATGCCCCCCGGCCGAGGTGGGGTTACATGTCATCAAATCAATGCCCCATTTTGTGAATGGGCCAACAGCAACAACTGGATGCAGTGGTGCAGGTGGTAATCTGGTTTTACGATCAAAAATCTGACAAGCATGGCACTTTCTAACAGCAAGTATGCAATCTTTAAATATAGATGGCCAGAAATAACCAGTTCGTAGGATTTTTTGTGCAGTTGCATAACCAAATAAATTACCCCCATAAGCACCTAAATGGCATTCATTCAAAGCTTTTTCGGCCTCCTCATCAGTAAGGCACCTACGTAAGATTGTATCGGTACCACGATAATAAAGTGTATCACCAATGATCAGATAATCTTTGGCTTGTATCGAGTAAGTCGTTGTTAAGAGCGAGAGGTGTTAGGCCTAAAAACTTGGGTCTAGAGATAGACTAGTATATCCCCATACCACGGATCACTTGACGAAATTAGAAATAGAGACTCATCCAAGATTGATGCTTCTAATGTTAAATCATTGGAGGACGAGGGAAGGTAGCAAAGTAGCTCAGCAAAGATGAGAGATTTCTTTGATTTGGATTTGATGAACTCTAAATCAAACTCCTGCAAGATAACTATCCATTTAGAATATTTTCCCCCCAACAATTGACGTGACAAGATGTATGTCATAGGGTTGCATTCTGATGTAATGATAGTTTTGTGAAGGAGGATATAATGTCGAAATCTCTGCACAGCTTGAACGGCTGCCAAAGCTAACTTTTCAACATATGGATATTTACTTTCTGTATCATTAAGATTATGACTCTAATAATATATAAGATGTTCAATAGCACTTTCCTCTTGCACTAAAACCATACCAATGGTTGTATCTGTAGCGGCGAGATACAGGTAAAAGTCTTTTTGATAGTTTGGGGCATACATTAATGATGCTTTAATCAAGGAATATTTGAGAGCATCAAAAGAAGCTTGCGCGACTTGGTCCCAATGGAAGGGTACCCCTTTCTTCAATAGACATGTATAACCTTTAGCCAATTCAGTGTAATTTGGAATGAACCTCCTCAGAAAGTTTGCCTTCCCTTGAAGTTTCTGAATCTGTAACAAATTTGAAGGTGGAGGCATGTCAAGAATTGCCTGAACCTTTATGGGATCAAGTCGAATTCCATCTTTCAAAACTACGAATACAAGCAAATGACCAGAGACAACACAAAACACACACTTATGTGGATTGAGTCTTATTTTGTAGTGTCGACAACGTAAAAAGATTGCTCTCAAATGTTGTGGGTGATCAGTCCATTTTCTCGAATGAACAGGAAAATCGTGAAGATATGGTTGAACAATGTGTTTGATGTCATGGGAAGGCGTAATTCATCGCCCTCTGAAATGTATCCCCTACGTTCTTCAAACTGAAGGGTAGTTTTCGATATGCTAACGTGCCCCACAGACATATAAATGCATTTTTTGATTGGTCCTATGGGCGGATATTGATTTGATTGTAGCCAGAAAACCCATCCATGAATGAAAAGATTACGCATCCAGCACATTTGTCAATAATCTGGTCGATAAAAGGTGTAGGATAGTTGTCCTTCAGACATGCTTGGTTTACATCCCTATAATTGATGCACACTCGAATTTTCCCTTGTTTTTTCATCACTGGAACAATATTTTATACCCAATCAGTAAGAGGTACAGGGAAAATGACACCAGCACATAAAAGTTTCGCAACCTCTACTTTAATGGCAATGACTTTCTTAGGATGAACAGGTCGAAGCCGTTGTCGTACTGGGTTGACATCAGGATATATTTTAATCTCATGTTCAACAATTCTTGAGTCAATGCCTGGCATTTCCTCATAAGACCATGCAAAGACATCTCAAAATTCGCGAAAAAAGGGCACAGTAATTATCTAGTTCCAATGGAGAACAACATTTGTCGACATGAATATTTTCTACAACGTTGGGCTTGGTCGAAATGTTTATAGAAATTGTTTCTTCTATGTCAGACAGATTATGCTCAAAATCTATAGTATTTACATAATTCGACATGAAATCAACGATTGATGGGTGATTGAGTTTATTTGAATAATCTTCATTGTCATTTCAAAGGTGGGAACGATGATGATAATCTTCCCACAACGTCTCTCCTATCATCATTGATTGGACGATTCCTTCATCCGTAGAATGTATACGTGAAAAAGGATCTGAAGAGGTGTCATATTCTAAAGACCTATCTACCCATACAACTGTTGAGTGAGGATTAGGGTTTGCCACACAAACCCAATAGGTTGATTGCTATAATGATTCGATGGGGCTTGGCGGCATTGCCTCGCAATAATCATCACTTTCATAATAGTTGGAATTCCTCTTGAAATCAGATGATGTAGAAGAAATCATGTGGCAGGTTTCCACTCTCGCCACGTCTGTGAAACCAGATGGTGACGGAAGGGTAAAAGTACCCATCAAGGAAGGATATTTTAGGAGACCTACTCCAACATTCTGAAGTGATTGTGAATTTCCATGTATCAATGGAATGCTTCCTGTAGCTTGTGAACTATTAGCAAAGAAGGCTAGTTGATCGATGACTGTGATTCCGCCTTTGAAGGGAAATACAATCGTTCGAAAGTATGTGGAAACAACAGTAGCCATAGCATATACCCAAGGCCTTCCCAGCAAAATGTTGTAATCAGGGAGTCCATCAACGACCTCGACTTCAACATTTACTGTTTTGCCCCCTAGTTCAATTTGCAAGTTACTCAAAATCCCATATGGAGTGTATGTTCATCCATCGAAAGCTTTTAAGGTTGTCGGTGATCGTGACAAGGGCGGTGAACCAAGAGTTTTATAGCAGCTCATAGACATAATGCAAGTAG
The DNA here is from genome assembly GCA_000404065.3 of Pinus taeda. Classification (NCBI taxonomy): domain Eukaryota; kingdom Viridiplantae; phylum Streptophyta; class Pinopsida; order Pinales; family Pinaceae; genus Pinus; species Pinus taeda. Next base: position 206,241 of record APFE030630838.1, on the reverse strand, counting down.
ATGCCCCCTCATCAATAATAGTTCGGTGAACATTTTTATTGAGAGATTTTACTTGTATTAGGAAGGCTAGTTGTGCTGGTAATTGTGGTGTGTATCCCGTATGGTTAAAAACCACAAGATTAGAATCCGTAGGATCTATTCCACCTATTGCTGACAACAAAGCCTGTTTTTGGGAGGGACAGTTTTGCAACACCTTGAGTGTTGACATAACGGAAGGTGATTGAGCTAGATCATCCACTATATTATAGTTTTGATCTTCTCGAGCACGAGGATTAAATGTCGATTTGTGTAAACTCCCTTTGGTGGCTTTATTGTTAATTCAGGTATAACTGGTGGAACAACTTCAGGTGAAGTCGTGGTCGAAGTACTAGGTTAATCAGTAGCTTGGTTTTTCGACGACGACGGATTTCCATAATCTTTATTCCTTGTTGATACCAAAACATCATTTTTTGTATTTGTGATAGACAACATAAGTACTTGGGATGTGGAAGCATTATCAGTAGCAACCAAATGTGTTTCTAGGTTCGGAAACGGATCTGTTAACACTACTGAGGTATTCGAAGCCTTTAAAAGTTTAGAGACCTCAGATCGATGTGGACAATCTCTTGTAAAATGCTTGTCATTACATATCAGACATCGATAACGAGGTTTCCTAGCCGCAGAAGGGGATTCATATGATTTTTCAGGAGTAGTATTCTCCTGTTTCTTCTTATTATTCTTTCCCTTTTTCTTACCTCCTAGTTGCTTTGTATTTTTGCCTTTGTCAGATGACAGAGCATTAAACTTTGAGGCAAGAGTGTTTTCAGACTGATTTGCATTTTGATTGGAAATAGTAAGGGTTTGTCTAGATGGTCCCCTTGCCAGTTGTGTGCTCAAGGAACCGATCATGCCGTCACCGACATGAGAGTCCCTACTCGACTTTGGAGGTGGTGGAACGGTGAAAGCTAGTCTAGGTGCGTCAGAAATTTTATCATAGAGCGTGCCTGATTATGTATAAATCAGATCCAAATATTGGACACAAGCCATAACTTTCTCTTCTGTGAGAACTCCTCCTTTTGCCACATCCTCAGTGATAGATGGCAACAAGGACTTTTTGAACCACTAAGCTAGAAGTTGATATAGGAACATATGTCTTAACCATTCAACGATGACGTCGCCACTCATGAATATGATCTGATATATGAGTGGAGGTAGTCTGTTTAAAGTTGGTCAAGAGTTTTGTTCTAGTCTCGTACCTGATAGGTAACTGGAAGTGGGTTAGAAAGGTAGTGGCTAAAATGGTACAGTTATCAAAAGAAGCATAAGGTAGTTCAATATACCATTTAGCAGCTGGACCAGTAAGCGTTCTTTGGAAAAGACAAAGCCTGATCGAGTCATCATTCAGAGTGTTGGATGAACACCATAAATGAAAAGTCATTACATGATTCAATGGGTCTTCTCCTGGATTTCCATTGAACTTTGGAATGTCATATGGAAATTTATGTGGAATCACTGGCCACCAAGGTGCATATGGGATTGGATCATTAGTGAGCTAGTTTAAATCTGGTAGTTCTAAAGTTGCTAAAAATGGCAACTGTTGATTCAATTCAGGTTCATCATACCCAGGATAGGATGGAATTTCTTGTGCCATAGGTCTTTACATACCAGTGTAGGGCATCTGCATCTGGTAACCTTGGTAAGGTTGTTGGACACAACCAGTATAGGGCGGTTGTTGATAACCAGTTTGGAAATGTGGTTGTCCATAACCTCCAAAGCCTTGTTGCCTAGATACTTGGTAAGCTTGATATTGACCAAAACCAGTTTGAGCTTGTGAACCAAGTCCAAACTGCGCTTGGGACTGTTGGAATTGATGTTGCTGATATTGTGACAGCCATGGTTGCTGAACCGACTGCTGTTGTCCAGTATTGACAAATTGACCAAGCTATGGATTAACTGTACCAGTGTATGCCTGGGTTATTCTGGATAAAGGTACACTAACCTGAGGTTGGTGTTAAGTACCAGAAACAAGCGGCTGTTGTATAACAACTTGAGAAACTTGAGCCCCTTGCCTTGAAACTTGAGGTTGTGAGGAAGAAGGAACATTTTGTACTAGTTGAGATACAACAGATTGAGCTTGTGACTGTGGCATAGTAGTAACAGCAGGCGTAGTAGGAATATTGGACACGGGTTGCATTGGTTGTGTTGGATACACAACTCTTGGTTGTTCTGGTAGTACTCATTGCCATTGACTAACTCTAGCTCTAGTTTAACTTAAATACTATAGGAAATCACCATATGGTTGTTCCCCGGAAAAAGGGGGAAACGGTGAGTAAGCATATTACTCTCCATATGGAAGAAATCCAGTATTTAATGGATACACTGGTCTTTGATAACTAGATTGCCCAAATTGATACTGATATGCAGGATCAAATTGTTGATTTCCCATGTGAGAAAAACTAGATTGAATTCCAGACAAGTTAATGGGTGTTGACCATAGTGTAGAAGCAACCCCTGAGTGGGCTCTAGACAATGATTGGTAACCGACCGGAATGGATGATTCACCATATAGGTGTGACTTAGGTGTGGTAGAAAACATCGAAGGAGTGACAATAGAAGATTCTGTTGTAGCTGCATCAAATGATACAGTCTTGGATTTTGACGGTTATTCAGACATAGTTAACTGGCCCAAAAGTTGGCCTAAAGATTCGACGGGAACTTGTAATGAGGCAGAATTAAATGAAGTAAAGTAATCAGGAGCAACAAGATAAAGATTAATCCCTGTTCCAAAATGAAATGGGGTGTCATATGGGGGATACTTTACTATCTCCTCTAGGGAAATCAAATCAGGTGGAAGAGGTTGACTGTCAGGTCCGTAAAAGAATTATGGTGTTGAAGAAGGTGTGGTTTCTACAGTGACTAATGTGGGAGGGGTAGCAACTTCTGGATACTAAAATTCAAAGTCCAGATGTTCAGGTAATTGAACTACAGTCTCAAAGGGAGGCTCTTGAACAACTCATGGTTCAGATGCAACCTCAGTTCAAACTGGAATGGGTTTTGGACCAACTCCTGATGGAGTTGCTTCAGGTTCAGAAGTACTTCTTGGTTGAACAATTTCAAATTAAGGATCCATTTGTTGTTGAACAACCTCGGTTACCATTACACTAGGATCAGTGCTAATGTCCCCAGGTAACTGTGAAACTTCCTTTTTAAAGATGGAGGTACCATAAATAATTGGAGTAACTTGAGTCCCTGAAGATGTTGAAACAGATGTTTCAAACAACCCAGCTGAACTAGACTCAGTTAAACAAGACCGCTTTGTCCGAATTAGTTTCACTTCCGGCGGCAAAGAAAGTTGACTCGCTAATCTCCACAAACGACGGGGTTTGGATTGACTTTCTTCCACGATTGCGGATTACTTGATCAACTTAAAACTCAACTAAGGGAAAAATGATGTTATTCGTATTCAATTAATTTTACCGAAACTTTCACACAACTTTGCTTTTTCAGTTTTAAAGAGTCGAGAAAAAGCTAAAGATGACTCTAATCGCCTTTGATTTTTAATGACCCTGAAAAGACAAGTGATCAGATGATCCTTTTACTTTTAGAGAGTCGAAAAGGAACGAAAGTGACTACTCTGGAGACTCTAGACAAGAGGATTTACCAAACAAATCGCAAAACTGCAATAAACACCTTGGTGGTAAATTAAAGAGAAATTACCAAGGACTTTACGTACGACAGTCAATCTTCCCGAATGTTGTGTTCAGTGCATTGCAATCGGTAAGGCAGCAGACTCGACTTCCTAGGGATAAAGGATTTAAGCCTATTGGGATCTCCCACTATATACACGACGGTACATGGAGCACAAGTCCGTACTAGCACTTATTGTATCAAAGAGGAGGAATCACCCAACCTTCAATGAAAATGACAGCCACTAGGTTTAAAAACGCCAGAACATGTCTCTAGCCTAGACCTCTAGATGTGTTGAGTTAAATTCCAAAGCATTGTTAAGTTAATTGAGGTTTATTTTAAGTTGATCTTTCTTAAAAAATTTCCTTTGAGGGTTCACCGCGAAATGTGTTCTGAAATTCGTAAAGATGCATCTAAAATGATAAGCAATATTTTCGATTATGTTCAACAATGAAAATCCTAACTACAAGGGATAGAGCATAGAAGTACTTTTAAGCAAACACCAAAGAGCACACACTAGTGCAATTCCCTAAGTCATTCTTTTGAGCACACAAACCAAAATTCTTGAATGAAAATGCATGTATTTGTTTTAAGCTTTCCTTAATGTGAATGAGACAACAAGGAAAACTAAATGCAAAAATGATTCAAAATGTTTCACACAAAATGGCAATTTTCGACAATTTTTCTTCAAAGAGAGAAAGGAGGATTAAACAACACTTTCAAATTTGAAGAAATAAAATTTTCAACACTTTGAATGAAATCAAATCAAATGCACAAAATAGTTTAATCGATTAGCTATGAAGGAATATTTTTATGACACTTCACTCTTTCGACGAAATTGAAGACTTTACGACACTTTTTCTATCGAAACGACAATCGATCAACACTACTTTTTGACAATGGATTGTAAATGAAAAAATAAATACATAAAAAAATTCACCAATCCTAAAATTAAACAAGGCTGAATTAAGCGATGAAAGTTGGTTTCAGTGATGAGACATCATTCATGTTCAGCAAGCAATCAAACAAAGATGAAACTGGTCAAAAACCTCAATTCCTAGATGGGAAATTTGAGCTTCAGTCAATCATCGCAGGCTGTAGTGATAGATAGTGTGATGCATAGCACTTTGTCCATTCGGGAACTGCTATGCATAGCAGGCCACAGTTCAGGACAGTGCGATGGTCACAGGGAGCGATTCTGAAGTTTTTTTTGGCTCAAATTTGATGCAATTTTCAGTGGATTAAGCTTGACTTCAATGAACAATAGCAAGTAAAGTGTAGTGGAATGTTCTAAGACACTACTAAGCTACCAAAAATGGCATTCAGATTCCCTAGTGGAGTCGCCAATTTGTTTTCGGGAAAATTATTATTTCTAAGAAATGCTAACCCTCTAGGCTTGGCAACTAACCTAGAAACAATAGATAAAACAATTCACTATTTTTCCTATGAATGACAGATAAGAGAAAGATTATAAAGAGCCAACCTGTAACTTACGCTTGATTCCTCGCTTGATCTCTCTCTCCTTTGGCGGATCTCGTTACTCCTCCCCGTACTTAACATGCTTGGAGAGCACCTATGCAATTACAGAAACATAGACCCGTCAAAGCATAATGATCCATAATTCATAAACATCACAGAATCAAAAGTATGATAAACATATAATTGCATTGAAAGATTACACAATCATAGGGGAAAAATCTTGAAAAGCTTTATTAATAGAAAGGAGGATTATAACCCATAAGTCTGATCCAGCGCCATCCTCCCAGCTTCAAACCTTCTTCACCTCATGAGCAGTAAGAAATTCCGACATTACAACAATACTTTGCCTCAATACTAAAACCATCAGCACTTCCTTATCACTCAAAGATATTCAGCCTCTATATCTCTTGGATGAGGGATCCATTTATAGATGAGTGAAGGAGGTTAAGTCATCAATGATGATGATGAATGCCTTTCTATTTTTAGGAATTGGTTCCATGAAAGAGGGGAATAGGGGGTGGTTTCCTAATTCCTTTAGTCATCCTTGGGCGAACTCAGAGGGGCAGGTGGCACTGGAGAAGCTTATAGAGGTTTCCATGAGTAACTGATTCCTCAAACTATCACAGAGTTTTGTCGAAGCTCGACAGGGCCAAACTGCGATGCATAGCACTTTGACAGTGTGGCACCTGCTATGCATAGCACCCTAACACAAGGCTTTCTGCAAGGATTCCTTTGAGGCACTTTTTGGATGAATTTTGTGATGGAACTTTCAGGGAATGAAGCATTCAGAGGACTTAGTTTCTTTAGGGCATAAAACAACTATATTAGGGGTTGATAGACTCTAATAACATAGACATATGAGTTAGGGTTGATGTGCCCAAATATGTCTGTAACATGGTGGTATTCCATAGGATGCATGGATAGGTAAAAAGGTAAACTACTCATTTTTAAAGACTTTTGATTATGAATCCTTTGTCCACATTAATAAAGAAAATAGAACAAAGATTGAGGCAAAATCAAAGAAATGTACCTATATTGGATATGGTGTTAATGATTTTGGTTATCACTTTTATGATTATGAAAAACACAAAATCATTAGAAGCAGAGATGTCATATTCAATGAAAAGGTTTTGTATAAGGATCAACTGCAAGAAAAGAAACAGGAAAAAGAAAATAGATAATACGCAGTGCTTGATGAGATCATAGAAAAAGTGATGGTGCCTGAAAATCATAATGATCAACAACCACAAAAACAACAAAAAGCACCTCAAACACCTGAAAGTGGTGTTAGAAGATCTACCAGGATAAGTAGACCCCCTGAATGATACTCTCCTTCATTATATTATGTATTGTTGACTGATTCTGGGGAAACCAGAATGTTATGAAGAAGTAGTGCAGGTAGAAACCAGGAAGAAGTGGGAGCAAGCCATGAAAGAAGAGATGGACTCCTTAGCACATAACCATACTTGGGACTTAGTCAGGTTACCTGCAGGTAAAACAACATTGCAAAATAAATGGGTTCACAAGTTGAAGGAAGAAGATGGAGGTAGCAAAAGGTATAAAGCTAGACTTGTGGTGGAAGGGTTTGCACAGAAAAAGGGTATAGAATTTGATGAGATATTTTCTCCTGTTGTGAAAATGACTTAAATCAGAACTATTCTAAGTCTAGTAGCGGCTGAAGATATTCATCTTGAACAGTTAGATGTAAAGACAACCTTTCTCCATGGGGATTTGGAGGAAGAGATATATATGTAGTAGCCATAAGGATATGAGGTAAAAGGGAAGGAGAAACTAGTGTGCAAGTTGAAGAAGAGTTTGCATGGCTTAAAATAGACTACAAGGTAGTGGTATCTAAAATTTGAGAGGTTTATGTCTAAACAAGGTTATACTAGGTGTCACTCTAATCATTGTGTTTATCTCAAAAGGCAAAATGATGGAAGCTATATTATATTGTTATTGTATATAGATGACATGATTTTTGCAGGTTCTAACATGTAGGAAATAAATGTGCTCAAAAGCAAATTGGAAAAATCATTTGCAATGAAGGATTTGGGTGTTGCAAAACAAATCCTTGGTATGAGAATAAATAGAGATAGGAAGAATCGAAAATTAACATTGTCTCAAAGTGAGTGCATAGAAAAGGTGTTGAAAAGGTTTAATATGCAGAATGAAAAACCAATTAGTATACATTTGGCTAGCCATTTAAAATTAAGTAAGGAGGCGTGTCCCAAGACTCAGGAAGAAATGGCTCATATGTGTAAAGTTCCATATGCATCAATAGTTGGAAGCTTAATGTATGCAATGGTCTGCACAAGGCTTGATATTGCACATGAAGTAGGAGTTGTAAGCAGGTACATGAACAATCCAGGAAAAGAACATTGGATGGTAGTGAAGTGGATTCTCAGGTATTTGAGAGGTATGACAAATCAAGAATTATGCTTTGGTGGTTCAAACATCACTCTACAGGGATATGTTGATGCAGATATGGTAGGTGACAAACATAATAGGAGGAGCACTACAAGATATGTATTTATTGTAGGTGGAACAACTATCAGTTGGGTTTCAAAAGTCCAAAGTGTTGTTGCATTTTCAACAATAGAAGTAGAGTATGTTGCTGCTATAGAGGCTAGTAAAGAAATGATTTGGTTACAAAGGTTTCTAGATGAATTGGGTAAGAAGTAGGAGTTGGGCAGGTTATATAGTGATAGCCAGAGTGCCATACATCTTGGAAAGAAATCTGCATTTCATTCCAAGACTAAGCATATACAACTCAAGTACAAGTTCATACGGTCAACATTGGAAGATGGACAGTTGAAGCTGGAAAAGATACACACTAGCCAGAATCTTGAAGATATGTTAACAAAAGTTGTAACCAGGGAGAAATTGAGAATCTGCTCAGTTTCAATTGGTCTTCAAGTATGATGAAGAAGATGAGAAACAACCAGGTCCAAAGTGGAGTCATTGTCTAACAAATGAAGCAGCGGTGGAGTTGATATAATCAGTCTCCAAGTGGGAGATTGTTGGGTGTGGAGCCTGATTATCTTCTGTATTCAAAGGTTTTAGCTAGATGTATACCCCAAGAAGATTGTACACCTCTCCACACGAGGGGGGACTTGTGCCCCCCGCGGGGCTTTGGGGCTGCTAATCCCCCTCGGTTGGGGGGTCTGGGGGCCAGTGGTCCCCCAGCGAGGGTTCAAGGGCAGCACCCCCGAAGCTAAAAATAGATGTAAAATTGCCTTGTAAAAGTCTAGTAATTTCTAGTCAATCTGGGCCATTCATTAGGCAGATGATCTGAGAGTAGAAGTTATGTTTAGTTTAGGGTTTTTTTCCCTAGAAGGCAACCCCTTACTATATATGAGGGAATTGTATTGCATCTATGTAGATCTATATTCTGAGTAAAGAAAAGAGAGGAGATTTAGAGCACAGAGGGAGTTACAGTGGATTTGTTGTAGGTTGTATCTCTTCAGTTTGCTGGATAATATAAAAGGAAGGACTGGTTGTTTCTCCGTGGACGTAGCCCGAACTGGGTGAACCACGTATATCTGTGTCTCTCTTGTTTTATGCGTTTTTTGTGTTTATATTTCTGAAATATTTTATGTGTTACATTTCTCCGTAATATATAATTTTCTAACATCATCTAGACCAACATCGAAAAAATTCATGCTTCAAGCCACATACCTGCAGTACACTGGGTGGAAGGTTCAAAAAGGAAAGTTCAATAAAGGTCAAATTTTTAATAATAATATCTTGTGACTCCTCCATTTCCACAAGATTCAGACAAGTGAAATATAGTGTATTATTACAGAACCAATCCCACCAAATAGCTCTTTGACCATTAATTGTTCCATCATCACCTAAAAAAGTGACAAACAGGTTAACATTCTTAAGCTATATGTTGCATGAGTTGTTGAGGTTCTATTAGTATCTACTCTATGTGTTAGCTTGTAGGTTGTGATTGAGCATTGTAATGTATTTCATATTATATGAATTAGGCTATTGAGCTTAGCCTATGATTAACAACTAATTTTGGAGTCGTGTACCTATTTTGGATGGAATTAAATGGAATGGAGGGCTACTTTCAAATCTTGTTTATGTGTTATCATATATATGGATGGATGATGTTTACATTTTTTTAGGGTTGACTTATGCTACAATTAATGGGATTACATGGGTCTGATATGTTGCACCATAAAGAGATATAGTATATGGATGTAATGTTAATGGAATCATTGTTAGAGTAGAACATTCAACTAGACCAACATCCAAAACATTCATGCTTCAAGATACATACATGCAGTATGTGAGGTGGATGGTTCGAAAGGAGCTTGAAAGAGTTACTTAAAATAGGAAATATTAGTGCCCCACATCCTGTTTGAGGCAGTGAGGAACACATAAGAGTTACCTGGAGAAATATGTAGGGGACACACAAATAAAAAAAATAACCATGTAGATGTTGATTGAGAACATTAAAATAGACATAAAGAATTTAATATATTGGGAATTGCAAAGTCAGTCAATGGAGTTTATTTGTAGTTGATCTAAAACAAATGCACCATAACTCATCAAAATGTGACCTTAACCAGACTTACAAATCTCTTCATGTGCTACTACTGAAGGTTGACCCAATTACGATGGGATTGGGATCTTCAAGCCTTAAAAATCCTTGCAAGTTAGAACATATCAACATCATAAACAAAAAATTCCCCGATAATGAAGAACATTATGCTTTGAATTGTTACCAAGAGATGGTCAGATGCAGTTGGATCTCCAAATAGAGATAAATAATGGATTCTTAGTTGAAACTAGGCATTAAGAATGAATTTCAAGCAAAACCTAATTGAAAAAACACAACTCATAGCTGAGCCGAAGTGAGGACAATAAATTTTGAAGCAGGAACTGAGCAAAAATAAACAATTGTGAGTAGGACCCAAGTAAGGATGCAGAACATAAGGGAGGGAAAGGAAATTTAGTGAGCACCCAAATGAATAAGAAATAAATATGAGAAACCAAAAGAGAAAGGAGTGATTTTATGTGAATGAATGCAAATATGATAGGGAAAAAGAATAGAGAAATGAAAGAGTATACTTATGTGTGTCCAATTGTACGGTCAAGGTGTGTGTGCTTGCATGACAACTCTTGGAAAAAATGCAAAATAATAAATAGAAAGGAACAATATGTGATATACTAAAGGTTTACAATAATTATACTAATAGAAAATTGGGGTGTGGAATGGGTCATATAACAATCCCCCCACCAATTTAAATAATAAAAATCAAAGAATACCTTGATGAATTTATACGGTACTAAATTGGTGCAACTACCAAATTTTGAAGTGATGTTAGGTTAGAAGGTAAGGGAGGCACACACAATCCACAACATTCAAATCATGCACACTTGTCCCTATTAGAGGGTCAAGGAAAGACTCCCATTATAGCTTTCCATACTCATTCTTGCTTTCAATGCTCGTGACACCCACAAAACTCTCCCCACCACCATCATAAAATTACCATTAAAAATGATTAGAATCAATTTAGTTTGAGAATCCCACATGTCAAGCATAACGATAGCTCCCAATGTTGGGTATAGGGGATATAGAGAATACCCATATTTTTAATGGTGAACTGCCAAAGATATCATGGTCCATTTTCTCCCCGAAGCCTGGAAGGATGTACAATAAGATTGGGAAGTTACTTGAAATATGATACAGAAAAGAAAAACAAAACACTAAGCAAATTTTTAAACACCCTACTCTATTATTTAATGTTTGTTTGGTGAGATTCATAGTATGCATTACTCTTTGTGGGGTTATGAATAATCTAAAACTTTCACCATAAAACTGAAATTCAGATTTGAGGGTGTACCTTTAACTAACGTTAGTATGAGATAGTGCAACAATCATGAGTCCATGGACTTGATAACTGCTATCTTCTATAATGAAATCTGCCACAACAAAGTCTATTTCTTCCCAATCGCACTATTAAGTCAATATTGTAAGCCAAGTTTTTCCATTTTTTTATTTTTTTTCAAGCTTGTCTGCAAAGTTCTTCTATTTTTTTTTTTTTCAAGTTTGTTCGCCATTTTTTTCTAATTGATCATGTGTTGCTTATATGGTTACTTTTTATTTGTTAATGTGGAAATTTTATTTTAATTTTTATGTTTTTAAGTCGCATGATATTACTTTTATTTGTTAATGTGGAAATTTTATTTTAAATTCTATGTTTTTAAGTCGCATGATATTAGTTTGGTGTAGTATATAGAGGTAGGAGTAAGGTAAACAAAAGGGGATAAAGTAGACTTAAGTACATTACCTATTACTTAGGTCTCTAATTAGAAAATAAATATGGATATACAATGCATAAGATTAAAGTATTGGAACTCTAATTGTATATATGAAACTAGGAGAGTTCATTCTAAAGGTGTTAAGTGTCAACATAATACTCATAAATTTAAAGGAGGAATATGTTTATTATTCCAATAACATCATAAAGAGATATGTTATGATGAAGAGGAATTGATGTTAAATTGTATTTATGCTACTGGGGGAATTTTTTTGTAGTATACAAATGACTCCAACTGTAAGCCCACTCCCATTTTGAACAATTTGTCAGCCTCTAAATTTAATTCCCTATAAATGTGATCAAAGGATATAAGTCTAAAGATTCTAATAAGCTCCATCTAATAATCCATTGATCCAATAAAGAAGTCTTTAAATAAGTATAACCTTTCAGACAATCTATAACAACCTTTGAATCCCCTATCACTTGTAAGTTTAGATTGTTAAAGTTACAGTTAAAATGACTAACATAAATGACTAATTCATATTATTGTAGTACCTTTTAGATAAACATATTTATGTTCCTAGAATAAATTAGTCCTCCAAATTAGTCATTTTTAGTTGGATCACTTATTAGATAGTTGTATATTTTAAATTGGGACTAAATTAATCATTTATGTTAGTTGCTTTTAGTTGGGTCAGTTAAGAATGCTCATTCTTGGTAGTATTTCACTTGGAAAAGTTGCAGTGACTAACGTTTTTAATCATGTAGTCACTAATTTCCTTGATTGATTTTGTTGCTCGGTTGCTGTTTGGTGCAACCCAACTTGGTCCAAATTGGGTCAAAGACTCCACATTTTGAGGAGTGGAGCTTGTGGAGCCGACAAAGTTATATTCATCGAGCAGTGTTTTAGGGGCTCTAGGGCAGGTCAAAGTCCCTTATTTTGTAACAGGTTTAGGGTATTAGTCATGGTTTTGTTGAACGCATGGTATATGAACCATGGTTTTTGTAATGATGTAGTGTATATAAGGAGATGTAATATTTTGTAATAGAGTCATGTGATATCATGATAAAAGCATAGATTATTCATATTCTCTTTCTCAAGTCTGTATTTTTGGTGAAGGCTCTGCAACTGAGTGCACGGAGGCTTGGAAGAGTCTAGAGATGAGTGCGCAGACCACTTGCAAATGGGTGCATAGGTCGAAGAAGTATATGTATTGAAGATCTGTAATAATAAAGAAGAATTTTTGGCAAAGTATTGTGTATCTTTCTGTGTTCATTCTCTGATGTTGTTATTATCATTATGCATGCTTTTTACTGAATTGTGTCAAGGAATACATGTTATACTTTTTTCTGTTATTTGATGTGATAAGGGAAATTCTGTCAAGATAATCATCAACACGAAGTTATTTATGTATGGGAATTTTTAGGAAGGTAGAAAGGGCTTCCTTGCAGATCATTGATGAAAGGGCCAGTGGTTGAGGGTTTTGTTAGTATACAACACACTTTGAACCTGGGTCAAGCCCCCTGAAACCAACAAATAGTTCCATTGTTGGGACTGGGATCTGCTTAAGGGATATGTTTTGGCGTCTATCGAAGAAAGAAATCTAGGAGTGGGTTCAACAGAAAGAAAAGAAATTTGCGGAAAAATAGAACATAAACCTTTGGTTATCAACTAAATATTGGTTGTAGAAGTATACCTTTGAAGAGAAATACAAAATTCTTTGGTTAGTTCCACAATGAATTGTATGAGTGTGTATCTAAGTTGAGCGAGCATAAGACTTTTTTTAATAAAGAAAAACCTAAAGAGTGGAACCCTTAATTGATACGGTGACTCAAGAACGTCAGTAGCAGTATCTCTAGGGTTGTTGGTTTTTGGATTGATATCATTTTGGGAGGATTTTTCACTGAGTTTACGATAGATGCGATCATGTCCTGTAGTGAAGATGAACGAATATTTTTCAAAGGACCATGAGGTAAGTTCTTCAGATATTTTAATCTCTAGATTAAGATGTTATTGTGTGAAAAGGGATTTTGTGAATGCAGTCATATTGATGTTTGGGCGAAGAGGAAATAAGCATGAACTAGGGTCTATGTGAAGTGGAAAACAATATAGAAGATATCCGAAGAATTTTATTGAAATTGACTATAGCCCCTTGTTAGGAGGATATGAGAGTGAAGAAGAAAGAAGTAACTCTACAACCCTGCAATATTTCCCCACCCATCTTGAAGGCGCGTCGAAGTCAGGAGCTAAGAATAATCAGGGTGTCTTTGGGATTCCTCATCCATACACCCCCCTTACACCCCATCTCTATCCCCATAATTCCGCTACACCCACATGTTATAGACATATTTGGGCACTGCAACCCCAATCACATATGTTGATAAACCAAGGGTTCTCAAACCCCTAAAAGTGTTGTTTCATACCTATTACACACCTATTACACACAAGGGGTGTGATGCATACTGAAAAGCCCTTCTGTAGGGTGTGATGAACGAGAGTAGACAAATGGCAGAGGTAGTTTTCTAGGTGGAAACTCAGAGAATCTTCTAGGAACTGCTCATATGACACTTGCCTCTCTGAACTCACCCAGGGATGAGTAAGAGATCAAGAAATATCCAAGTGGAACCAAGAACGATTAGTGAAATGACACTAATAAAAAACGCAGAAACTGACTCATCCCCTACAAATAACTATATATGGATCCCTCATCCTAAAGATCCAGAGGCTAGAATTTTGTAATCTGTAAGGAAGTGCTGTTAGTTTCTCTTTGAGACATTGTATTGTTGGGTGATCTAGTTTTTCATGAGGTGAAGAGGGCTTTCATGCTAGGATGATGGCACTGGATCAGATAGCTGGGTTGTAATCCTCTCTTCTACTTCTATCAATAAAGTTATTTGATTTTTCCTCCATATACTTGTGTAAATCTGAATCTTGTATTTATGTATGCATATATATGGTTAATATACTTCTAATTCTACATTGTTTATGGTATCATAGATCTCTATGCTTTGATGGTATTTGCTACTTTGCCTCTACAGGTGTTCTTTGAAGTGAGACAAATGAGAAAGGAGTGGCGAAGCTCTATCAAAGGAGAGAGGAAACAAGCAAGGAGCCAAGAGAAAGACTAAGGTTGGTGCTCTTTGCTTATCTCTCATCTATCTCCCATAAAGGAAAACACAAGTTACTTTGAATTGTTTGTTTCCAAGATAGCTACCCATCTTAGTGGGACTAACAGATTTCAATAAACACTAGTTTTCCCAAAAATAAAATAGCGACTCCGCTGGGGAGCGAATAGTTTGTTTGTTTGTTACTGTTGTTTTCTTTATAAACTATAGACGGAGCCTGAAGTTAAGCCAGCTAGCCTTCGAACTGCTTTTTCTATGCAACTGCAAAGTAGATCAACACTGCTTCAGTGAATATCCGGGTTAGTTTATGAACTGAACATCTGACTTGCAAACATCTTAAGTGCCCTGGTGGTGGCTCAATAACCTTGTTAGATGATACCCCTATAATTTGTGTTTACTGTCCATCATAAGCTTGGCCTAAATCACTGAACTTAGCTGCAAAGTGTGAGTGAAAACCAAGCTCAGTCTCATCCCTGGACCATCGCACTATCTCTCATTGGAAATCTGGATGCATTGCACCTCCCGTGTGCTGCAGGTGAGATGCATCCCTATTTCCCTTAAGGACAAGTGCAATGATTGCATGAGATTGTTTCCCTCTCTGGATTTTGGTTTTTTCTTCATTGTTTTTAGCTCTATTCAGTAGTTTTGTAGCCTATGATCAGTATAACCTTGTTGAAGCCTTCTTCCTTCACATTATTCAGCCTCCATTGATAAGAAATTGTAAATTTTCTTTTATGTATTTTTCATCATTTACAGTCCTCCTTTGAAAAAGGTAGCTTAATCGAACTATCATCTTTTGATTCGAAAGTGTCATAACTATCATTTTCAGTCAAGAAAATGAGTGTTGTAAAGTCTTCCTCTTTTAGATATTCGATTTTACTTTTGCCATTGTATTTGATTTGAATTGTCAATTCTTGGAAGTGTCGAAAGCAGTTTTCCATTCGAAATTGAAAGTATCGTCTTAGTCTTCCTTTCATTTTTGAAAAGAAATTGCGAAAGTGTCCCTTTAAAGAAAAGTAGTTTAGATCTGTACTTAGTTTTCTTTTTGGCATTCTCACATTAAGGAAATGGAAAAAAAAATACATGCATGTGCATTTTCATTTAGATTGCATATGGAAATTGATTTAGGAAAATTGCATTTAGTGTGTGCTCTCTGCTCTCTGTTGAAAGAATCTTACTCTTCTTTCCTTAGTAGCTAGGATTTTCATTACTAAAAGAAAACAAACGAAAGTTTATCATTTAGATTGCATATTTAGGAATTGTACATCTACATCACGTAGTGAACCTTGAAAGGAAAACTTCTTAAGAAAGATCAACTATAAAGTAAACCTCAATGAACATAAAAATGCTTTGGAACCTAACGCACAACATCTAGAAGCCTAGGCTAGAGATGTATTTTGGCATCGTAAAGCCTGGTAACTATCGTTTTCATTGTAGGTTGGGTGATTCCTCCTCTTTGATACGACAAGTGCCAGTATGGACTTGTGCTCCCATGTACCGTCGAGTATATATTGGGAGACCATAGTAGGCTGATATTCTTTATCCTTAGGAAGCTGTGTCTGCCACCCTATCGATCGCAATGCATTGAACACAAAATTCAGGAAGATTGATTGCTATACATAAATTCCTTAGTAATTTCTCATTAATTTACCATCGAGGTGTATATTGTAGTTTTGCGATTGGTTTGGTAATCCCTCTGTTTAGATTTCTAGAGTAGTCACTTTCGTTCCTTTTCGACTCCTTAAAAGAAAAGGTCCATCTAAGCACTTGTCACTTCAGGCTCATTAAAAGTCAAAGGCAACTAGAGTCACCTTTATCTTTTTCTCGACTCTTGAAAATTGAAAAAGAAAGTTGTGTCAAAGTGTCATAAAATTCATTTAATTTGGAATAACATCCATGTTCCTTCATTGATCTTAGGTTGAGATAATGGAATCCACCAATCAAGTATTTCCCCTGAGGGGAAATCTGAGTCCTTTCTACTCTTGGGGAGATATTGGTGCTCCTTATATGGCTACATTGTCCCTTCTAGGACTCACAATTAGCCTACCAGTATGGCTATTCTCGACCTTTGTCGTTCAAAACACCGTAATTCCTCAGCAATCAAATGAGCAACTAGATGATACTGGAGTTGCTCCCCCACCTTCTACTTCGTTTGTTTCTCCCTCTCCTTCTTCCTCTTCGCTTGGTGAAACTAGTGATACTAAAAACCAAGTAGCTGAGAAGAAGAAGAAAGGGTGGGAGAAGAAGAAGAAGAAGCCAACCACGCAAGGGGGAAACCATGCATTGTCCGGCGAAAATCCACACACTACACCTTCCAAACCCAAATCTCCATGTGTCATTTACAAAGGAAAACACTATCATCGAGATTGTCCTTGCATCCCGTTGATCTTGAGAGACTGGTCTCCCTGCTTGCACAATCCGGTGTCTTCAACCTTTGTCGATCATGTTGAGAGCACACCATCGACTAGTGAAAATGAAGTCAATGGACAAAAAGGAAAATCTAGATTTCCTTGTAGGTTGTGTGAAGGCTATCATGCCCTTCATCGCTTTCCTTTTCTAGACGAAGCTAAAAGAGTCTTGGATAACCATCCTACTTCACCGCAGCAACTTCCGCCTAGATACAAGAAACTCTTGCCAAGTCCATCGCTAGTTGAAAATTTGACTGACATACTTATGTTGTTGGTCGAGGTGCCTATCATTGAAGATAAACCCTCTGAGTCCACACCAGACCAAAGTCAACAGGTCAAGATGGCAGTCGACCCAGTCTTGTCTTCAGAAGGTCCACCTTCAGATGATACAGTGTCCAAAGAGAATGAGAATGAAACCGTTCAAATTTTTTTTTTAACACAGAGTCTGATGAACATGGGGGAAATCTACCAGTCCTTTACCATAGGAGGGAAGTTCCCCATTTCAAGAGATTCATCCAGCCATTTATTCGGTCCCTCCTCCAAGCAATCTAGTCATTCCTTTGATTGGAATCTACTAGCCGGACCATGTCTTCCATCTAATGTACTAGTCTGAATCATAGTACAAGATTACAGAATGATCATTGCTGGCACTATCATAGATGAAGGGGCTTTTGCGAGTATCCTTTCCTCAACTGCTTGGAAAGCGATTGGTTTGCTATCGCTTCTACTTGAGATTCAAAATTTGTCAAGCTTCAATAAAGGAACCAATCGACCGTTAGGGATCCTTCCAAATTTGCCTATAACTTTGAGAAGGAAAAACGTTCATTTGAATGTGATGGTAGTCCAAGGGCCGCTAGATTACAATCTACTCCTTGGGAGTGACTACATTTATAGCATTGGAGCTATTGTTTCCTCACTCTTTCGGGTGATGTGTTTCCCGTATGAAGGTAGAATGGTACAACTTATTGACCAACTTTCATTCCCTGGTTCAAACACGACTACAAGTTAAACACCATCCCTAAATGGTCTCTTTGCACAAGGAATGTCTCATCAACCTCCAGTTCATCCACCTAATGACCGCGAGTGATTCGGTGAATGTAATGAAACTTATGGGGCATGCACCTTGGTCTGCTTCGGTAGGCAAACCCAGATGAAAAGATAGATTTCTTCATAGGATATATGACCAGTCTGACACACCCATCTATGAAGGATATGGGATCAGTTTGGAAAAAGGTTTCCTCGTCATAGGTTATATGATTGGTCTGACACACCCGTCCATATAGGATATGGGATCAGTCCGAAACAGGATCTCCTCGAAGGTTATGTGATTGGAAGCTTGCACCATTCACCTCTGTCTATTTCGATGGATAGAGCCGAGGAAGTGTTTTGTCTGCTCCGTGGATGAAACAATCTTTCTTTAATGCAAGAACTTCCATATGGTGACCTGGAAACTCTACTTTTCTTTATACCTGGGGGCATGCAAACCTTTTTTACACAAGTGAAAAGTGACCAGCGTAACTCTAACCCCATAGCATTTTACTAACTTCAACTACTTAGGTTAGGTGATTGGTTTGATCCACCATTCACCTTTGTTGGTAGCCCGTCAAAGCAAAGGAAATGTTTTTTTGAAACTATCCTACCTAACTTCAGTAGTTCATTAACTCTTAGTTTTGTAGTTGGTCATTTCTAGCCTACATACAAAAGGCGCTAAGAAAAGTTTTGCATGGGGCAAGCTCATTAAAAAATGAACCTACTAATGAGAGACATCCTTAAAGATGATTGGAACGAGCAATGTTTCTGCAATGTTCAAGCTCGTTAAAAAATAAACCTAGCAATGAGCAATGTTGGCACAAGGTTCAAGCTCGTTAAAAAATAAACCCGCCATTGAGCACATGTTGGCACAAGGTTCAAGCTCATTAAAAAATAAACCTGCCTTTCAGTAAATAACCTTTATGATTACATTGCTATCAGCCCTTTGAGCCTTGGTCATGTTCTAACCATCACCTCCACTCTTTTAGCCGATCAGACGCCTCCACTTGATTGTTTACCCTTTTGAGGAATAACTGCAACGAGTGATTCTACTAGCCACCTTCATTACGCTGAAAAGTTCCAAACTTACGTGGAACTAGTTGCTACCTGGATACATCACTCGTTCCTAAAAAGTGAGTCTCTTTTAATATATTTTTAGACTCGTAAAATATGAAAAGATTGCCGAGCTACTGGCCTTTCTAGCTCGTTAAAGTAAAGGGAAATGCCATCCCTCCTCTATATATTAATCTTTTTGGACCCGAGGGATCATTACACAAAATCATTGAGCGCTTGTCTTGTTTGGCTCGCTAAAACTATTGAAAAGTCATCTCTTTCATATTATTTTATAAATTTTTAGACTTAAGGGATTATACCATGAAAAAGGACTACTGGAGTTTCCTTTCCATCTCCTTTTAGACTCTCTAAATATGAAAAGGGTCGAGTTATCTTTGTCATTAAACTCGTTAAAACAACAGCGACAAACTTGTCCATCTGGGCAAGAGTGAGTTTCAATGTTGCTAGGCTCGCTAAAACATAGTGATAGGTTTGCCTGAAGGGAAAATTATAGAACAAGCATATGTTATCCTCCTGAAGCTTGACAAAAATAAAGATGTACTGGTCAACAATGACTGGGGAAAAGGGAAGAAAACTTGAAGAACTTCATTGGTAGCAGGTCGCTCTTGAACATGACACTTTCACTCCATCACCATGATTGACTCGGGTTGGGTTATTCCGTTCACCATCACCATTGGTCCTCCATACCATCCATGGGGTTAACACTACTGATCCATCATAGTGTCACCAATATGTTCAAGAGAAGTTGCTCAGATAATTCACCAACCTAGCTAATGCCTCATCCACTGCAATACCTTCACACTCCATTTTTCATGACCACCACCCTGAACCTTGTATCATTAGATCATTTTACCCTCCACAAAATCATTTGCTCCATTTTGTGTCATAGATGTGGGATTCATTTAGGCCCTCCTATGACGGGTCACTTCTTGTTGACATCTCTCATTATCCAAGAAGTTGACTTAGGAACAACCCTTTCAGTACTTTGAAGCTTGCATGCCTCAATGGCAAGTTTCTCACTTTTGGCGATAGGTTTACATAAATGGCCTTTGACTGAAAGATTTTTCGTGGTGTTCGACATCGACTCATGTGTTCACACCACATGAATTGTACTGCAGTACCTTGAGGGTCATTATCATTATTGGTGATTCCTCTCGCACCTGTTAATAGCTTACATCATTGGCTGGTATTCAGGCGATGTCTTTCCATGTTTGACTTCAAAACATCTTTTCACATGGATCGAGATGTACATCGGGAAAATATTGAACGAGTTTGAAGACCCCGGATCTAGTTTCATCCATCTGGGCTACTAAATATTTATGAAAATAAAGACATCAAATGTACTCCATAGCTGCACAGATAATCATCCAAGCTAAGGGATGATGGCTCTACCAGAATCATTAGTCTACCGCACAAGTGGTTGTCTGTCCTATGTACATGAAAATGAATTTATAAAACTGAGCATGGGAATGCCCACCTCAGCTAGATCATGAAAATATTATGAAGATAATGTATTGTATTGTATCTTATTACAGGTCACCTTCCACTTCGAAAAACCTCAGATCCTCATGATAAAGCATTTCACCCGACATGAGAAGATTTACGACCTCATGCTTTAGGGGGCAACTATTATAGACATATTTGGGCACTGGAACCCCAATCACATATGTCGATAAACAAAGGGATCTCAAACCCATAAAAGTGTTTTTTCATACCCTAAAGGATCAAGGTCAACTGATTACATCATTTCCTAGAAGTTCTCCCTAAAAAACTACTCAGAACTGGTAAAAACTGTACCATATAGACTACTCCATGTTGAGGGTGCGATGCATCTCACCTATTACACACAAGGGGTGCGATGCATACTGAAAAGCCCTTCTATAGTGTGTGATGAGAGAGTATAGACAAATGGCAGAGGCAATTTGCTAGGTGGAAAGTCAGAATCTTCTAGAAACTGCTCATATGACACTTGCCTCTCTAAATTCGCCTAGGGATGAGTAAGAGATCATGAATCTCCAAGTGGAACCAAGAACTATCAGTGAAATGACACTAATCAAAAACCCATAAGTCAACTCACCCCCTACAAATATCTATATATGGATCCCTCTTCCTAGAGATCCAGAGGCTAGAATTTTCTAATCTGTAAGGAAGTGCTGTTAGTTTCTCTTTGAGACATTGTATTGTTGGGTGATCTAGCTTTTCATAAGGTGAAGAGGGCTTTCATGCTGGGAGGATGGTGTTGGATCAGACAGCTAGGTTGTAATCCTCTCTTATACTTCTATCAATAAAGTTATTTGAGTTTTCCTCCATATACTTGTGTATTTCTGAATCTTGTATTTATGTATGCATTTGTATGGTTAATGTACTTCTGGTTCTACATTGTTTATGGTATCATAGATCTCTATGCTTTGATGGTATTTTGCTGCTTTGCCTCTATAGGTGTTCTTTTTAGCGGGACAAGTGAGAAAGGAGTGGCGAAGCTCTATCAAAGGAGAGAGGAAACAAGCATGGAGCCAAGCGAAAGACTAAGGTTGGTGCTCTCTACTTCTCTCTCATCTATCTCCCATAAAGGAAAACACAAGTTACCTTGAATTGTTTGTTTCTAATATAGCTACCCATCTTAGTGGGACTAGTAGATTTGAATAGACACTAGTTTTCCTGGAAACACCCCACCTCCACCCCC